>CAUYON010162938.1:0-18025 GCA_963573935.1 Arctocebus calabarensis | reverse complement strand
GTCAGGAGAAAACTTCTAAATACGGATCAAAAATGTTTTCACATAGTAAATGAGAAAATCTCATGAATGTTATGTCAATCAGGTTGATGAAAATATCTCAGATAGTATGTGAAACCTGCACACTGTACCCGTGATTGAATTATTGTACACAGTTATGATTCAATAAAAAAAAAAGAAACGGAATTTGAGAGAGGTGTTCTCAAATCTGATGATAATCCCAAAAATTTACATGACATTATTGGTAAATTATAAAGCAGATTATTTTTTCAATCAAATGCACTGGAAAAAAGATTAAATTATATTTCTATTCTTAGTGATGTTACAAAATATTATCATAATCAGAGAGTGATTAAATTCTATTAAGCCAAAAATGTTTGAAATAAAGTAAGTGGGTGTGTCAGGTAATGAATTAATAAAATATATTATTTTTCTGGATTAATTAATGCCCTTTATAACTTGTCAGTTTTTTATATAGATCGTTCGTTTGTATTTCTATTGTTACCCTAAATACTTACATTTTCTGTCTGTCAATTTAGACTCTTTTTCTTAAAAAGAGCCCTTCAAAATATACAAGCTCCAACCCCATGCACCTGGCTTTACGCCTCCTGGGGACAAGGGAATATTTCAGTGGGAAGCTAATTCATAAATTTATTCAGCTATTCAGTAGAAGATGCCTCTAGATGAATGGAAAATGATTCAGGCATGAGGAATACCAAGTAAGAAGACATGAAGCAGAGAGTGAGAGAGTGGACACAGCAAGTCGGAGAAACTGAGTAGCTCAATGAACAGGGATGTAGAGAGCATGGAAGGCAAGAGGATTAAGTGTGGTCTGTAGTTCAAAGCAGTGCAATTCACAGTAGCCAAAAGGAAACTTCCCAGACAATCAACTGAAGAATAAATAAGTGAAGTGTAGTCTATTCACACAATGGAATATTATTGAGTCATAAACTGGAGTGAAGTACTGATACGTGCAGCAATGTGGATGGACCCTGAAAACATACTAAGTAAAAGAAGATAGACACAAAAGGCCATAATTGTGTAATTCTATTCATATAAAATATACAGAATAGACAAATGCATAGACACAGAAAGCAGATTAGAGGTCACTAAGGACTAGGAGAAGAAGAGAATTAGGAATGACAGCTTAATAGATGTGGGGTTTCCTTTGGAAAGTAATGACAATATTCTGAAACTAGAGAGTAGTGATGATTGTACAATGTATACAACAGGATGACCAAAATGGTAAGCTGCATATTTAACTGCAAATTTTAAAATGTGGCTGATAGTTTAGGCAGGAGCCAGAGGGCAGATGGCCAGAAACACAATTTTGGAAGCTATTGTATAAGTCCCATGCGGTAGGGTAATAAGACCCTAATACATATCCACATCCTCATCACTGGCACCTGAGAACATGCTATGTTACATGGCAAAGAGGAATTCAAGTTGTACATGGAACTGACTTTGCTAATCAACAGGCTTCAAAATAGGAAGATTTTGCTGTATTATCTGGAAGGGGCTGATATAAACACAAGTATCCTTGTGAAAACAGGAGGTAGAAGAAAGTGTCAGAGTGAGATAACAAGAAAGAGGCTTGCCTGGCCACTGCCAGCTTTGGAGATGAAGACAAGGGTGACAAGCCCAGGACTGGATCAGCTACAAGGGAGGAGAAAAGTCAAGAAAAGGGATTGTATTCTGTTGCTCATAGAAGGAATACTTCCTGCAAACTCATTTTAGGCTCCTAACCCTCAGAACCATAAAATAAACTTGTATTGTTTTAATCAATTAAATGTATGATAATTTGTTATAGGAACAATAGGGAACTAATACATTACTATTAGTAGAGTAGATTACTTTCCTACCTCTTGGTCTAACAGTTTCATCATTTATAGAACAGAACTTGATTTAGCCCCTTTGAGATCCATTTTTGTCCTATTCACTTTCAAAACAATACAATAATAAATTTGTGTTATTTTAAGCCACCAAGTTTGTGGTGATTTGCTATAATCTCAATAGGAAACTAACATATTTTGTAAGAGATGACGGTGGCCTAGATTAGGGTGGAGGTAGTCATATGGAGAAAAGTATATTATTGAAGAGATCTTTACAAAGAATTCATCAGAATTGGTTCTAGTTTTGAAATGGGATTGAGACAGAAAGGGGGGCACATTTTGGAAAAATTTGAATCTCCAAGATTTCTAACTTCAGCAAGTGAGTTGATGTTTCTTATTTCATTCCCTGAAATAAGAAATACAGCAGGAGGACTGAATTTGAGAGAGGAAGTCCATAAATTCACTTGTGTTCTTATCCTATCTCTACCATGAAGCCAAGTAGAGATGTCTACCATAAACTGGGGGCAAGAAATGCATATTTGGGAACTGAGTGAATACAGATTATAAATGAGGTTACATGGGCAGATGGGATTGACCAGGGTCTGCGTAAAATGAAAAAAGAAGTGGGTCCATGAAAACCTAAACTCAAATATTTAAGGTCCAAGTAGAGAAGATGATACCGAGAAGGGAAACCAAGAATACTAGACCAAGAGGGGAGAAGACCAAAAGAACTAAAAACTATTTGTTAGAAATAGCATCATAGGCCTTGGCGTCCTGGGCAAGAGCAGTTGTGATAAAGTAACAAGAATAGAAGCTGTGCTGGAGTTGACGGAGGGATGGATGAGAGGTGAGGAAATGGTGAAGTGAAGACAAGTATTCCAAGAACAGAAACAGAGTGAAAGGCTGATGTTTTCCAGGTGGCAGAAACAATACCAGTTATGCTGTGGAGTAAATAACAAGAATGGTGTGTGAGTGGAGCCACAAAGAACTTGCCAGGTTAGAACAGTGACTTTTTTTTTTTGTTCGAGACACAGTGTCATTATGTCACCCTTGGTAGAGTGCTGTGGCATCACAGTTCACAGCAACCTCAAGCAATTCTCTTGCCTCAGCCTTCCAAGTAGCTGGGACTACAGGTGCCCATCACAACGCCCAGCTATTTTTGTTGCAGTTGTCATTGCAGTTGGTTAGCTGGCCTAGGTCAGGTTCGAACCTGCCAGCCTGGGTGTAGGCGACCAGCACCCTACCCACTGAGCTATGGATGCTGCCTAGATTAGTTACTTCTAAGGAGATAAGCTAAAAGGAGGAATGTTAATGACTTTCAATACCACCTTATAGCCCACATTGCCCAGCATAAGTTAAGTCTGGGCTGTGTCATTAAGTTTCACACATGCATGAGTGTGCTGATAACTTATGGATTTATTTGAATTTAGCAGTATAGTTAGTAGTCTTTCTGCCAATCTATCTGCCAGCTCTGTGAATTAGTAGCTAGAATTCTGAGATTTGCTTTATGCACCTATTATTTGCTTTCTACACTTAGCGAGTGTAGAAAACAGGATCTCCAGAGCTCTCCAGTGCCAGAGGAGAAAGCCTCAGAGCTAACATAGAAATTCATGTTAACATGTGAAAAATTCTGTTTTGGTTTATATCCAATTAAATAAGAGTACCATAAACTCCAAAACTGTTTCTCACACACACACAAAAGCCTTTTTCTGGCAGAAAAATCTCTGGACCGCATTTCTTTTCTACATAGTGCCATGATATTTCTGCTTTGTTTTCCCATCCACATGTGATTTAGTGTAACAGGTACCCCTGAAAATTGTAACATTCATTTGACTGTAACTGCCAAGAGTTTGCTGATTTGAGAACTTGGGAAAGGCATTCAGAAGAACTGGATTTCCGCCACCAATTCTATGGCTTGGAAGCACCCTCAAAATTAATCTTTACTCTACTTTGGTTCAATATTCAGTGCTGTCAAAACACTGTTCATCGGCTTAGGCTCAGGACTCATTGAAAGCCAGGGGTGAAATTGCAACCTGCAGAACTAATGAGAGAACTGAATCCAGATACACATCTGTCTGGACTGCATTATTCCTTTTTTTCAGCTAGACTCCCCAGTTCATAGTTGGTCCATTATTCACAACTGCTAAGTAGCCAAACATCATTAAGATGGCAGTGGCTGTGGAATTAAGGGAGTAAAGATGGCAGTGTCTGTTTCATTGCTCCTTCCACAAATCATATCTGAAACTGGCAAAAAAATAAAAAATAAATGGAAAAGCATAGAGATTTTTCTGCCAGAATTTAGTCACCACCAAGTCTAATATTATCTTCTCACATGTGTGAACATTGCTACTTTTCAAATCACATCATCTTAAGGAGACCAAAGGTTCCTTACTGAAAAGGGTAACAATCTGCCTGTCCCACATTCTCTATTTTTAAAATTCAACTAAGAATTATTTCCCCATGCAATTATATTGAACTCTCGTACTACCATTTAATATATTAATGGAACACATTCAGACGTAAGACCAGGAGTGTAAAAAAATAGAGACACTTAAATAAGAAATAACTTAGCATTGGAGAAGGAAGGTGAACTAAACACTTGTCTTTAAATATTAGGAGAGTTGTTACATATTAGCCTCATTCTGGATATGGATCCAAAGATATGACTTGTACTAATATTATGGAATCTATTGGAAGATTGACTTCAGATCATTATAAACACTTCTTTTCAAAAGTCAGAGTTTTGAAAAATTAAAATTCCTTTATATTAGTAAGCTGCCAATCAGAGGAAGCTTTCTAAGTAATATTGCTACTTTATCATATACTATTAATAGAGTACAAGCAGAAAATAATCTTATCCTTTCTCATGAATTTCCCCTTTAACCTGCTTTATCCTGTATACTATCAAGCATTTGAGTGAGCCTAAGTGCCTAACTCTGTGTGTTTGTGTGTGTACTATCTATTTAAAAAAAGGAAAATGGGCAAGACATGATAACTCACACCCTCAATCCTAGCCTTTTGGGAGGCCAAGGAGGCAAGATCTCTTGAGGCCAGTAGTTCAATTTAACCCATATAACAAGACCTTTCCTCTACAAAATGAACTGGGCATGGTGGCACATACCTATAGTCTCGACTACTCAGGAGGGTGAGGCACGAGGATCTCTTGAGCCTATGAGTATGAAATTGTAGTGAGCTATGATGACACCACTGAGGTCTAACTCTGGCAACAGAGTAAAATTCTATCTCAAAAAAAAAAAAAGGAAAAGGAACCCACTTTTAAAATTCATTTGGGCTAATGTCTAGAAACAGAGTCAAAGACATACTTTTAAGAATTAAAATGATTTGGTGATTATTCATGGGTCAGAGTGTAATTTGATGATGGAAATCTATAATGGAAGCATAGTTAATTAAAGTTATTATTTTGATTATGCATTTAAATAAATTTCTGCTTTAAGGCAAATTTACTCTTCACACAACTTACAGGTGAGATTTAAGACAGTTACTTTGAATTAGCCAAGGCACAGTTACAATTTGGGAGGGAAAGTATTGAAAATTCTTTTAGCAGTTTATATTCATAATCTTTATAAATTTAAGAAAATTCAACTCCATTGAGGAGACTTGGTAGTTGTGAAACTTAGAAGGCAGTGATAGACTTCACAAGTTAAACAAAGAACTCAGGCACATAATGCTACATTTGTAAGTTTGGGAAATTAGTTTCCTTACATTTATAACACTATGAATATGTGTGTTTGTGTGTATGCAGACATATCTAAGAGATATTGTGAATATGATTCTATATCATCACAAGAAAGTGAATATTACCATAAAATGAGTCACTAATTTTTTGGTTTCACAGTGCATATAAAAGTTACATGTGTACTTTACTATTGTCTATTAAGTGTACAATAGCTTAATGTCTTAAAAATGTGTACACCTTAATTAAAAAATACTTTATTGCTAAAAAATGCTAACAGTCATCTGAAACTTTAGTGAGTCATAATTTTTTGACTGGTAGGAGGGTTTTATCTCAATGTTGATAGCTACTAACTGATCAGGGTGGTGATTACTGAATGGTGATGTGGTTGTGGCAATTTCTTAAAATAAGACAGCAACAAAGTTCATAACAATGATTAATTCTTCCTAAAAGAGTTATCTGTAGTATGTGATATTCTCTGATAGCATTTGACCCATAGTAGAATTTCTTTCAAAATTGGAACCCTTCCACTTCTTTATCAACCAAGTTTTATAATATTTTAAATTCTTTATTGCCATTTCAATAATGTTCACACCATCTTGACCAGGAGTGAATTCCATCTCAAGAAACCACTTTCTTTGCTCATGTATAACAAGCAATTCCTCTCCCATTAAAGTGTTATTATGAGAGTGTAGTAATTCAATTACATATTCAGTCTCTACTTCTAAATCTAGTTCTCTTGCTATTTCCACCTCATCTGCAGTGACTTTCTCCACTAACATCTTCAACCCCGTAAAATCATCCATGATTGTTGGAATCAAATTCTTCCAAAATCTTATTAATGTTGATATTTTTAATTCTCCCCCCCAACAAATCATGAATGTTCTTGATGACATCTAAAATAGTGAATACTTTTCAAAAGTTTTTCAATTTACTATGTCCAGATCTATTAGAAAAAAAATCACTATCTAAGGCAGCTATCGCCCTATGAAATTTATTTCTGAAATAATAAAATCTGGAAGTGGAAATTAATCCTTGAGTCCACTGACTGCAGAAAGAATGTTGTAATAGCAGGTGTAAAACAACATTGATCACCTTGTGCATCTCCATCAGAGCTCTTGGGTGATTAGCTGCATTGTCAATGAACAGGAATGTTTTAAAAAGAATCTTTGTCTCCAGGTGCATTAAGTAACAATAGTGGACTTAAAATGCTTAGCAAACCATGCTATAAACAGATGTGCTGTCATCGGGCACTGTTGTTTCATTTATAGAGCATAGGCAGAGTAGATTTAGCATAATTCTTAAAGGACCTAAGATTGTATAATAATAATAATAATAGATGAGTATTAGCTTTACCTTAATTAGTTTCATCCAGCTGTTTAGCCCCTATTAAGAGTGTCAGCCTGCCATTTGAAGCTTTGAAGTCAGGCATTGACTTCTTATTTTTGGCTATGAAATGGCATTAAAATATGAAGTTTAATGTAACTACCTTCATCAATTACCTTAGCTTGATTTTCTGGATTATATTCTACAGCTTCTCTATCAGCACTTGCTCCTTTACTTTGTACTTTAACTTTATGGAGAGGCCTTCTTTCCTTAAACTTCATGAACCAACCTCTACTTGTTTCCAACTTTTCTTCTACAGCTTCCCCATATTCTTCCACCTTCATTGAATTGAAGAAGTTAAGGACTTGCTCTGAATTAAGTTTTGGCTTAAAAGAATGTTACAGCTTTCTGATCTTCTATCCAGACCACTAAAACATTTTTCCCATCAGCAGTAAGGTTGATTCACTTTCTTATCATTTATCATTTATGTGTTTACTGAAGTACTGCTTTTATATTTTTTTTTCAAGAAATTTCCCTTTCCATTCACAACTTGACTATACAGTGCAAGAGACCTGGCTTTTGGCCTACCTCAGCTTTTAACTTGCCTTCTTCACTAATCTTATATCTAGATTTTGATTTAAAGTGAAAGATGTGTGACTTTCTCTTTCAGGAGAATAGTTAGAGGCAATCATAAGATTTTTTTAATTGGCCTAATTTCACTACCATTGGGTCTCATGGTATAGGGAGGCCTGAGGAAATGGCCAATTGGTGGAGCAGTCAGAAAACACATAAAATTTATCAATTAAATTCTCTGCCTCTTATAGAGGAGGTTTATGGCAGCTCAAAACAATTACAATGATAATATCAAAGATTGCTTGTTATGGATTACCATAATAGATAAAGTAATATTGAAAATGTCTAAAATTACCAAATGTGATAGAGATTCAAATTGAGCACATGCTTTGGGGAAAATTTGCCCACAGACTAGCTTAAGGCAAGGTTGACACAAAGGTCAATTTGTAAAAAACACAAAATCTGCAAAGTGCAATAAAGTGAAACGCAATAAAATGAGATATGTCTATGAATATATATAATTAAAGCATACTAAGGCAAGTACAAAGTGTTGGAAACGATTTTACTTGAATGACTCTTCTAGATATGTACACTATTTACCACAACAGAATTAGATTATTTTATTAAAGAATGTCTGATGAAAAAAACCTATTCATACATTGGGACCTGATGTATGGTAAAGAAGGAAATAAAGGAAATGTGAGCTACTTGTGTTATGCTTATTATTTTAGGTCTTCAACATGGCAAGTAAGGGTGGTCAGGCTTTAGCCTACATCAAAACCAGTATAAAAATTAAAGCCAACCCTCCTGCTATAATCTCCATCACCAGAATAGTGCCATATAATTGAGAAGAAACTACAAGCTATAGCTTCACTCTGAGAATAGAAAGAGTCATACTACCCATTCAACGTTCCAACATTTGGGGATATTTCCAGAGCGATTGTCTCCTAATTTATTTATCTCAGAGTGTTGACAAGACCCAGAAAGTTCTAGATTCCTGGGAACCACTGAGAAAATAAAGAAGGTAGTTTGAAATATCATATAAAAGCTCATGATTGTCCCTTCCCCTGGCCCAGCAAAGAACATGCAGACAGAAAGCTCCAACTGGAGTTGGACAATGCATTCAACATTCCAATGTCTTCAGGTGATAGTCAAGGGATTGGCTACTCTTTCATTTGTCTTGAGAAACTGATGAGTGCTAATATACTCTAGATGCCTGGAGGCCACTAAGAGCAAAGACAGTGGCTTGGACTAGCATAATAATGTGAGAGGCCCATGGAAGCTCTGGCTGGATTGATTAGTACCGATCTTCTGTATGAGAGTAGTCCGTGATGACCCAGAGAAGTGGCAGTTTTTTTCTAATGTATAGATGTTAATACAAAGACTCAAGAAAAATGAAGAAACAAAAAAACATAATTCAAACAAAAGAATAAGATAAAACTCCAGAATCTGCTTCTAATGAAATAAAGATATGTGAATTACCTGATAAAGAATTCAAAATGATGATAATAAAAATATATAATGAGCTCATAGAATTACACAAGAACAAACTGAGAATTTCAACAAAGAGATGAAAAAAGAACCAAACAAAAATCATGAAACTAAAGAATGCAATAACTGAACTAGATATACGTTCTCTAACCACTAAATGGAACATTCTCCAAGACTGATCATATTTTAGACCATAAAACATGACTTTACAAATTCAAAAAAATTGAAATCTTACCATGTATCTTCTTAGATAGTAGTGAAATAAAACAAGAAATCAACTCTTAGACAAACATCCAATTCTATACAAAGTCACGGAAATTCACAACCTCCTGAACAATTATTGGATTAATGATAAAATTAAAATGAAAATCAAATTATTCCTCAAACTGAATGATAAGGGGACACATGCTCTCAAATCTATGGAACTCAATACATGCAATCCTGAAGGGAAAATTCATAGCCTTAAATGCCTACATCAAAAAGACAGAAAGATCACAAAGCTAATGACATGTCTCAAGGAACTGGAAAAGGAAGGGCAAACCACAACCCAACCAAGCAGAAGAAAAGAAATATCTAAGGCCAGAGCAAAACTAAATGAAATTAAAAACAAGAAAATCATACCAAAAAATCAATGAAACAAAAAATTTCTTTTTTAAAAAAGATAAAATTGATAGACCTCTTGCTAGATTATACTGGAATAGAAGAGAAAGAACCCAAATAAGTTCAATCAGAAATGAAAAAGGAAGATCAGGCATGATGGCTCATGCCTATAATCCTACCACTCCGGGAGGCCAAAGCAGGTGGATTATTTGAGCTCAGGAGTTCAAGATTAGCTTGAGCAAGAGGGAGATTTTGTCTCTACTAACAATAGAAAAACTAGCCAGGGATGGTAGCAGGCATCTAGCTACTTAGGAAGCTAAGGCAAGAGGACTGCTCAAACCTGAGATTGAGGTTGCTACGAGCTATGATGCCATGGCATTTTACTCAGGGTGACAGTGTGAGATTCTGTCTCAAAAAAAAAAAAGGAAATAAAAAAGGAGATACTACAACTCACATCACAGAAATACAAAATATCCTTTGTGAATACTATGAGAATCTCAGAAATAGACAAATTTTTGGAAGCATATAACTTCCCAAGACTCAATCAGGAAGACATAGAACTCCTGAACAGACCAATAATGAGCAATGAGATTGAAAAAGCAATATAAATATCTTCCATCAACAAAAGGAACTGGATCAGATGCCAGATGGATTCACAGTTGAATTTTATCAGACCTACAAAGAGCTGATACCCATACTACAGCAATTATTCTGTAACATCAAGAAGGAAGGAGTCTTCCCCAACTCAATCTATAAACACGATGTCACTTCAATACCAAAGGTGGAAAAGAACACAACAACAATAAATACAACCTACAGATCTATGTCCTTTATGAATATAAATGCAAAAATCCTTAATAAAATACTCGCAAACTGAATTCAACAACATATCAGAAAAATAATCCACCAAGACCAAGTGAGCTTCTTCCCTGGGATGCAAGAATAGATACATATGTAAATTGGTAAATGTTATTCACCACATAAGTGGAAGCAAAAACAAAGAGCATATGATCATCTCAATAGATGCAGAAAAGCATTTGACAAAATCCAGCACCCTTTCGTGATAAAAAAAAAATAAAAACTTCAATAGAAAGACCATATCTCAGCGTTAGCGGCTGGGTGGAGGTGGGGAGGGAAGATGACGAGGAGGAGGAGGCAGAGGAGGCAGTGGAGGGGAGGTGGGGAGTAAAAAAAAAAAACATATCTCAAAATCATAAAAACCATATATGATAAGCCCACAGTCAATATCATACTGAATGGGGAAAAGTTAAAAGCATTGCCCCTAAGCATAGGAACAAGACAAGAATTGTCAATACTTCTGTTCAATATAGTGCTGAAAGTCCTAGACAGAGAAATCAGGCAAGACGAAGAAATTAAGGGTATCTGAATTGGGGATGAGGAGGTCAAACTATTGCTTTTTGCTAATGATATGCTCATATACCTAGAAACCTCCAAAGGTTTCACCAAGAGACTTTTGAAATTAGTAAATATATGCAAAAAAACTCAGGTTACAAAATCAATGTACACACATCAGTAGCATTCCTATATACCAACAAGAGTCAAGTCAGAGACTCAATGCCATTCACATAGCTGCAAAGAAAATAAAATTCCTAGGAACATATTTAACCAAGGAGGTAAAAGGTCTCTATAAAGAGAATTATGAAAAACATAGGAAAAGACGCACAGAAGAGAGAAATAAATGGGAAAAAATACCATGCTCACAGATCAATAAAATCTACATTTTTAAAATGTCCATGCTACCCAAAGCAATTTACAGATTCAATGCAATCCCTGTCAAAATACCAACAAATAAGATCTAAAAAAATTAATTCTATGTTTTAATTGGAAATCTTAAGCCAAAGAAACAAATCTGGAGGCATTACAGACTTCAAACTACACTACAAGGACATAGTAACAACAATGACATGGTATGAGCACAAAAATAGAGATATGACCAGTGGGACAGAACAGAAAACTCAGATATAAAACCACATCACATACAGCCAACTGATCTTTGACAAAGCAGACGACAACATACACAAGGTAAAGAACTCTTATTCTACAAATGGTTCTGGAAGAAATGAATAGAAGAATGAAACAAGAACCATATCTCTCACCACTCACAAAAATTAATTCAAGATGGATGCTGAAAGACTTAAATATTAATACAAGGCAGGAAACCCTAAGAATTCTAGAAGAAAATGTTGGAAAAACTCTTTCAGATATCACCCGAAGCAAAGAACATATGAAGAAGACCTTAATGGCAATCATAGCAACAACAAAAATAAATTGGACTTGCTTAAATTAAAATCCTCTGCAAAGGAAAGGAAATAATCAACACAGCAAAAAGACAACCTAAGGAATGGGAGAAAATATCTGTAAGCCATACATTTGACAAAGTGCTAATAACTAAAGTATACAAAGAACTCAAGCAAATAAGCAAGAAAAAAATCAACAACCCATCAAAATGTAGGCATAGGGCATGAAGAGGAGCTTCTCAAAAGAAGATAGAACGAGTGGCCAATAAAAGTGAAAAGAAATGCTCAATTGATCATCAGGGAAATGCATATTAAAACCACAGTCAGATATAACTTTACCTCTGTTAAAAAAGCTTTCATTAAAAAGCCCCCCCCAAAAAAATAGATTCTGGCAAGGATATAGAAAGAAAGGTAAGCTGGTGGTACTACAAATCAGTATAATCTCTGTGGAAAGTAGCACGGAGACACTCCAAAGAACTAAAAATCAACCTACCCACGCTGTACCCCATGGTTGAACTAATGTACACAACTATGATTCAATAAAAAAAAAAAAAATCAACCTACCATTTGATCCAACAAACCCACTACTGGGTGTTTACTTACCTGAAGGAAAAGAAATGATTTTATCAAAAAGACATTTGCACTCAAATGTTTATTGCAGCACAATTTGCAATTGCCAAGATGTGGAATCAACCTAAGTTTCCATCAGTTCATGAGTACATTAGCAAAATTTGGTATGCGTAGACTATGGAAAAGGACTCAGCCATGAAGGAGGATTAATTAATGCCTTTTGCAATCATTTGGATAGAACTGGAGACCATAATCCTCAGTGAAGCAGCTTGAGAATGAAAAAACAAATACTACATGCACTCTGTATTAAATTGTAATTAACTGATGAGCACACATGTGCAGAGAGGAAAGTAAAACTCAACAGACATCAGGCAGAGGAAGGGTAGAAGAAGGGATGTGTGAAATCATACCTAATGGACACAATAAACACCATCTGAGTGATAGGCACATGTATAACCATAAATCAAGCACTGTAAAAGCGATCCATGTAACCAAATTTGTACCCCCACAATACTTCAAAAAAAAAAGTACTATATCAGGCAAGGCTGTCCTTCAAAACTTAAGTAGAGATAAAGATATTTTTAGACAAATAAAAACTGAAGCAAGTCAACACAGGTAGAACTACTGTACAATAAATGCTGAAGGAAATGATTAAAATTGAAACAAAAAGGACACAGCCAGAGCTTCTATGGGCTTTTCAAACTTTTATGCTAGTCTGAACTTCTGTCTTTGATCTCAGTGGCCTCCTGGCATCTAGAGTATACTAGGATCTATCAGGGTTTCAAAACAGGTGAGACAGAAGCCAGCCCCTTTAGTTGCACCTGGAAAAGCTAGAATAGTTAATATGCAATCTAACTCTAGTTGGAATCTTTTACCACTCATAAAGAAACAAAAAGAAACTTGAAGGAAAAAAACCCAGCAATACAGCAGCATAGGAAAGTATAAAATACACTGATAAAGGTAAGGGTATAGACCAAATACAGAATGCAGCGTTACTGTATCAGTGGTGGGTAAATAATGTCTAATTATAGCATAAAAGTTAAATGAAAGAAGTATTAAAAATAACTATAACTAAAAATATCATAATAGTTACATCAGTGATGCACAAACTGAATTTGAAAGTAACATAGCATAGAATTTAGGAGAATAAAAATGTAGAGTATTTCTTAAAACAAATTGTTGTAAGATATTTTATGTAAACCCCCATGGTAACCACAAAGTGACACAAAGAAAAAGAAACATCAAGCATAAATGAAAAAAAGGACAAAAGAAATTAATGGAAAACAGTTAACAAAATAGCAATTGTAAATGTTGGGGGTCAGAAGTCCCAATTCCTGGAACCCAGTTGGCCTAGTTCCATTACTCAGTGGAGCTAGAAAGTTCAACTGAGGCAGATGGTAATGGAAAGCAAAAGTGAGTGGAACCTGAAAATGAAACTGGAGTGGCTCAGGCAGTGTGGATGGAAAGCCAAAGGAACCTGCACAAGTTTCAGGGGAACAGAGAGATTTTATTTAGGAAGAGCAAAGAGAGTCGGAAGTGGGTCCCTCTCATGAAGGAGCAGGGGGAGAGAAAAGGAGACACAAAGGCCTGCAGGGGTATAAATGTTTGAAATTGGCTGCAAGTCTTTTAGCGGGGCCTGCAGGCAGTTTTACCCTTTTCTATTAGTCATTGATAGTCTCTTTCTGCTAGTCATTGGTTACCTAGGTTACCTGATACCCACATTCTTACCAGCCTTCCAGGCTTCCTGGTTCAGCAGGCCAGATTTTCTCCTCACCTCCCTCGAAGTCCTTTTCTTAGTGTCCCTTCTCAGTAAATTCTCCCCTATCAATTATACCTTTAACTTAAATGGATTAAAATGCCCTATTTAAAGGCATAAGAACAACTGAGAAATATTTTTTCCCTTAAAAAAAAAATCTAAATACTTGCTATCTACAAGAAATTCACTTTAGATTTAAGGACACACATAGGCAGAAAGTGAAGAGATGGAAAAGGTAGTCTGTGCAAATGTCATCAAAAGACAGCATGGATAGTGACACATATTTCAGACAAAATAGATTTTTAAGTCAAAACTGTCACAAGAGAAAAGAAAGATCTTATATGGAAATGAAAGTGTCAGTTCATTAGACCTATGTAACAGTGCGCTCAGCAACAGAGCACGTAGACATATAAAGCACACAGTGACAGAACTGCAGGTAGAAATGGAAAGTATTTTCCAATCGCAAAGGGGTAAAACCAGAAATCAGGAACAGAGGGAAATGGATGATTCATGAAATTAAACAACATACTTTGAACAACCAAAGGATCACAGAAGAAATTGAAAGGGGAAATAGAAAATGTTTTGAGACAAGTTAAAATGAAAACACAAAATTCAAAAATTTGTGGGATGCAGCCAAAGTACTAAGAGGAAAATTTACAATGACAAATATCTACTTTAAGAAAATAAAGATCTAAAATAAATAATCTGGCCAGGCACAGTGGCTCACACCTGTAATCCTAGCACTCTGGGAGGCTGAGGTGGGCGGACTGCTTGAGCTCAGGAGTTAGAGACCGGCCTGAGCAAGAGCAAGGCCCTGTCTCTACTAAAAATAGAAAAATAGGCTGGATGTTGTGAGGGGCGCCTATAGTCCCAACTACTCAGGAAGTTGAGGCAGGAGGATCACTTGAACCCGGGAGTCTGAGGCTGCTGTGAGGTAGGTTGACTCCATGACATTCTAGCCCAGGCAACACAGCAGCACAGCAAGACTCTGTCTCAAAAAAAAAACAAAAAAAAACTAGGAAAAGAAGTAATGTAAGCTCAAAGTTAGTAGAGGAAGAAAATGATACAGATTACAGTATAAATAAATAAAATAGTGAATAGCAAAAAATCAAGACTAAAAATTGGCTTTTGGAAAGATAAATAAAATCTTTCATTTGTCTAAGAAAATAAAAGAGAATACTCAAGTAAAGTTAAGAAATGAAAGAGGAGACATCGCAACTGATGTCACAGAAAGATAAAAGATCATAAGAGACCACTATGAGTAACAATATATCAACAAATTGGATAACTTAGAAAAAATGAATAATTCCTAGACACATACAACCTTCCAAAAATGAATCATGAATACAAAATCGGAGCAAATCTATGGCTAACAATGGGGTTGAATAAATAGAAACCTCCGAACAAAGATAAGCCCAGGACTAGTCAGCTTCCCTGATGAATTCTACCAAATATTTAAAGAAGAATTAACCAATCCTTCTCAAATTCTTCCAAAAAGTTGAAATAGAAGAAACAGATCACAACCCACTCTACGGGGCCATCATTATCCTTGTATAAAGACAGACAAAAAGACCACAAAGAAAAAAAAAAACCTACAGGGCAATGCCCCTGATGAATATAGGTGCAAAACTCCTCAGCAATGTATTAGCAAACTGAATTCAATAGCACATTAAAAGAATTATATAAACTAACCAAGTGAAATTCATTCCTGGGATGCAAAGATGATACTCCTCCACGTTCTTTGTTTGTTGAGTGCATGATATCCACTACCTCTTCTCACTGTGGAAGGCCTGCAGTCTGAAAATATCAGAAAGAATTTAAAAATACAATGACAGCAGCAATCGTATTCCACACTTGCTCATATGACGTTTGTGAGTACGTAGAGACTGGCCGAGGTAGGTAGAATCCCGTCAAGAAACAGATCGGGTTGTTGTGAAGACAGGATTTTGCAGTAACTACCGTGGAAGAGAGCGTAATCTGATGCTCAGAATTAAATCTTTAGAAAATAGATAGAAAACTGCATGAAACAGGTCAGGAGATAGAAATATTTAAGCATGAATATGCCTTTGTAGCTTAAAAATTCTATGTGAGATGAATTCAAATATAAAATAAAACAGCTGGATTTGCTCCACAAACACAGACTCTTAAACCCCCTTCCTGTAAGTAGAGGTGGAAAATGGCACATCTTCCAGTTCACTGAGTGACTAACAGATGCCCCTCCCTCCGCTCCACACAGCTTGCCAGATGCTGAAAAGGCAGGAAAGAATAACTGGAGTCATGAAACCAAAGATGGTTCATTTTAATACGAAGTTTTGACCACTTACAGATTCCAAGCTCGCATTTCTTTTTCAAGAAAAGATTTACAAGGAGATCAGCATCAAAAACATTTTCAGTATATGCTGCTTCTCCATATTACTTTTCACTGACTCCTTCTCCTTTTCCCACTGCCTCAACCTGCTCAGATACACACCACCAAATCAAAACCACTGGTATCTTTGCCCAGACGGGGAAATGTGTATGCTGCACAGATGTATTGCCACCTTTGGGATTTGAATCACCCAAACAATGTGAGTTAATTACATCAACTGATGTAACCTAATTCTTTTTAAAGGGATGTCTGCCTGTGAAGAATTTTGAATGGATAGTGAAAGTTTTCCTTTGTCCCCTGGAGAGGGTTTGAAATTTGGATATTTTTACCTATGAAAAGCAGTCTATCTTTGTAAATTCAACATTTCCGAGCTCTTTGCTCACTCACACTTTTCTTTATTGTCTCAAAAAGTCAGACCTCTTACAGAATCTTTTAGTAGTGCAGGTAACAAACTTTCATTAAAAAGAGAAAGGAGATACCCTTGGTTTTGTTTTTATTACTAGGAACTGCCTTAGCTATACGGTGGTTTTTTCTGGTTCCATAGAAAACGCAGAATCATTTTTTCCTGATCTTGAAAGTAGGATGTTGGCATTTCAATAGGGATGGTGTTGAATTGGTAAATTGCTCTGGGTGGTATAGACATTTTAACAATATTGATTATTCCCAGCCATGAGCATGGTATGTTCTTCCATTTATTAAAGTCTTCTACTATTCCTTTCTTAAGGTTTCATAATTTTCTTTATAGAGGTCTTTTACCTCTTTTGTTAGGTATATTCCTAAGCATTTCATTTTCTTTGGGGCTATGGTAAAGGGAGTTGTGTCTGTAATTAACCTCTCATCTTAACTGTTGTTGGCATATACAAAGGCAACTGACTTATGGACATTAATTTTAAATCCTGAGACATTACTGTATTTTTTGATGACTTCCTCATCCTGTGATAATTACTGTAATTTTTGATTTATAAAATAGTGACTAACTTTCATATAAATTGGATTCAATTTTGACCAAAGTACATTACTTAAACATTAATTTTTTAATTCAACTTGCCAACATCTTGTTTAGGATATTGCATCCTCATTTATAAGTGAAACATGTTTGTAATTTCTCTTTATAACAATATATTTTCTCCAAATTCAATATCAGGTGTATCTAGATCAAGTAGAATAACATTAAAATATTTCTTCTTTTTTTATTGTTTATAAGATTTCTGGAATTGATTGTCTTGTAAAATAATTGTGGTCTATGATACTTTGAGCTTTGTTATTTCATTTAATTCATTGCTTAATTACTGTTTTCCCATGAATGATTATACTGTTATTAATATGTTAGCATAGCAGTATTCCAGATAGTTTTTTTTTGTTGTTGGGAGGTTGGGCTTTGAGGGTGCAGAGTTAATACTTTGCATGAGATATCTTACTTTATAACAGTGAAATTGCTTTCTCTTTTGTCTTGTGATTTTTTTGAGGTGAAATTTAAGTTTTTATGTGAGTAGTACTATTATGCCTATCTTGAGTGTCTTGCTTGTACGGTATCACATCATACCTTTGTTTAATTCTTAA
>CAUYON010162937.1:0-36015 GCA_963573935.1 Arctocebus calabarensis | reverse complement strand
GCTCACAGCAACCTCCAATTCCTGGGCTCAAGCGAGTCTCCTGCCTCTGCCTCCCAAGTAGCTGGGACTACAGGCGCCCGCCACAACGCCCAGCTATTTTTGTTTGGGTTGCAGCCGTCATTGTTGGTTGGCGGGCCCAGGCTGGATTTGAACTCGCCACCTCAGGTGTACATGGCTGGCACCTTAGCCCGCTGAGCCACAGGCGCCAAGCCTGAAGTAAAGACTGTTTTTGATAACTGACCCAAAATACTGGCTATATATTGCCTCTCGGCCTTTTGACTAAGACCAAGTGCAGAATACTGCCTTTCTCATTTTGTAGCAATGATTCTGACTTATTGAAAGGGAAACAGATGGGTAAAAATAAAGATTAGGGTGGTGCCTGTGGCTCAAAGGAGTAGGGCGCCAGCCCCATATGCCAGAGGTGGCGGATTCAAACCCAGCCCTGGCCAAAAACTGCAAAAAAAAAAAAAAAAAAAATTAAAAAAAAAATAAAGATTAGTCTGCATGCTAATGTATTCTTCATCTTTTATTTAAAAATACTCAAGACATCTGATTGCTGTGACTCTTTTACTAAAATCCACAACCATGAAATAGGTTTCTGCCCTCCACCGTGATTATTATAGACATTAATATAATTATGTTGCTCTAAAAATAAGGGACACTGGCTCATGATTTTAAAGGATCAGAACTACAACATACTTCCATTTAAATATTAAAATCACATATAACTCTTAAATTAAAAAAGAATATTTATAATAAGAATTCTTTTTTCATTATGAGCTTTGAAATTAGAGATTTAGGAAAAAAGCATGCTGAAAAATGATTTAATGACTCCACTTGAGAATGAAAACATAAAATTAACACTGAATTTTCTGAGTGCCGTGTACAGGAAACTGCTAAAGATTCCAGTTGAAAAAGAAAACTAAGGAAGCAAGGCAGAGTTTCCGACGTTTGCTTTCAAACAGTTTTAAACAGAAACACTCACGATACCATTTTAACTTCCCTGGCAGAAAGGACTATGAACCATCCTTCTCCATACATCTTGCTAAGTTACTTGAGAATTACACGAAGGAAGAGAAAAGGAAAAACCATTCTCTGCAAATCAAACAGTTTTGTTTTTCTTTCTAATTATAACAGGTAAATCCCAACATTGCTAAAGACTTAAATGTTCTCATTTTCCTTTGAAAATTACTGAATAAGGATTTTTCTTATTTCCTTTTAAAATGACTCAATAGGTTGTCTCAGTGATGGTGTTTTCCCCGAATGTATTAGAAGATCCTGCATCACTGAACACCGGCTGGCACTTCACTCAGACTCCTAGTAGCTGTCAGATCCCAGGTGCTCAGGCCTGCACCTGCTTCACTCTGGCTGCATCTAACTAAACACAGCCAATTATCCTAGAGAAAGCAATCAGGTGAACATCGAGTTCAACTAGCCCAACAGGTGTTTAGCATTGACGGACATCTTCTATACCTGTGTGCTTAATGTGGCAGTGACTAAGTACAGGTGGCTGTGAAGCTTTTGAAATGGGGCTAGTGCACATAAGTAATTAAACTTAAAATTTTATTTCCATAGCCACACATGGCTACATACTGGATAGCATATGATGCTCTTACATTAGCAGAGTGGTGCCATGAACCAAGTATAAGTTTAAACCTTTTTTTATTATAAAGTGTCCTGATATGTAAATATATAAATTGGAAAATGCATCAGAAATTTACTCACAATGGTTAATAGTTACTAACATTTGGTGTATAATGATTCTTCCAGATATTTTTCCTCTCTAGGTACATAAACACTTTCAACCACAGGTAGATTTAAAAATACATGACATAGAATCACAACAGAGATGCTGTTCCTGGGGGTTACTTTCATCTTAACACATTGTGGGAACCATCTTCCTCTATTAGTACAGAGAGAATATTTGCAGCTACATGAGCCAATACGTTCTCTTCTTCACTAAGCCAATCTCATGTCTGTCATTTGTACTTAAGGAGTCCTATTAACACTACCCTCCTCAGGGACTAGATTCGCTTTTGTGTTATTATGTTGCCTGTATCAAGGACCCTATCTGGGGATGAAGGAGAGAAACACTTAGAAATTAAAAAAAAAAAAAAAAAAAAAGGAAGCCTTGGATGCCACGTAGTGCATGTTATACTTTATTATATACTTCAAAGGAAACCACCAAAGGATTTTGAGCAGGGAAGTGGCAGGATGAGACCCATCATTGAAGAGGGTGACCCTAGTGTTAATCTGTATGAGACTGAGGCAAACAGCGAAGGCAGAGAGATCAGATTTGCAGCAAAGATTTGTTTACAGGTCAGTTACCAGCTGCTCAGAATACCTCAGCTACCGTTGCGCTATTGCATTTCCAGAGCAAGCTCACAAAGTCCCATTTAGCCCTCTCACAACAGTGGAAGTAAAATAGCCTGTTTTGTAACAGTGTCATTTTCAGCTGTTTCTGTGAAGATAAAATAATCCATGCTGCATCATACTTGAGGACCTACTATGTGCCAGGCATTAGGGAAATTGCAGGTATGGGGACAAGAAGAAGTGGGCTTTCCCACGGCCTTGGGTATGGGACTTGTTCCCATGGGAAAGTGCCATGACCGTGTGCAGTGAAGTCACACTTATGGGACCACTGCTTGGCATGCTGTCACTTCGTTCCCCTGAGTATAAAGGTGCACAGGACCTTTTCCTTGCGTGGATTATGGATCACAGACTGTGATGTGTAACTTCGCTCCCAGCCTCCAGCAGCCAGGCTTGCCATGCTTGCTCCTCTTGCCACCTGTGAGCTGAATAAAGCATGTTGTACCTCCCCTCCGTGCTTGAGTTTCTCTCTGGTCTGGCTGAATTAGAGCACTGGCATTACAGCAGTACACAAAATAAGTCTCTGTCCACATGGGACAGGCCATACAAGGAACATATTTAGGGGCTAATGGAAAAAGGTTTAATTTTGAACATAAAATTTTTGAGATGCCTATTAGACATCCAAGTGAGATGTCAAGGAGGCAGTAGGCTATAGAATTGAAGGAAGTTCTGGGTTAGAGAAATCTCCAAAGAATAGGGGAGCTAGTGATCTGGAATTTTGTATAACTCTACCAGTGAGGTTGAGTGAGTGGTAATGATGACCCGAGTTTACAAGTGGGGTGACCTAAGGAGAAAAGTGGGACAATAGTCTTAGCAGCAACAAGGAGCTAGAACAACAGGTAGCCCGAGTCCAGCATGCAAGAGGTGCAGGAAATAAAACATGGCTCCTGGGGAGGGCTCTGGACATGCAATACAATTAAGCAAAGCCAAGTTCATAGTAAGAAGGAGAAGGGCCTGCTCAGACAAGGCTAGGAAGATAAGGGACCTGCTGATGACAGGAGAGTTTTGGAGCTCACAGGGCAGCTCATACTTTGAGCCCAGAAAGGTGCCCTTTGAGAAGGGTGGAGAATGGGATCAATTAGATGCTCAGAGCTGGGTGGCCTCAAGAGGATCTGGAGTCCTTGATTTCTAATTGGTTGATACAAATGGGACTAATTTTGCCATGCCCCTTGTTCCTATGTTCTTTGAGGCAGATTGATTAGGAAGAAATAGTTCTGCATTGGGCTGTGAATTCAAAAAAAAAAATAAGCCTATAGGTAGGAATGCAATCATTTAAAACGTGCTTTTATGGTGAAATAAGTTTCCTTGTAGCGATCTAGCAGTAGGCAGCATTGATTCAACCTTTATCACAAAAATTTGTCAAACTCCTACTATTGTCCTAGAGGGGGAACAAGGAAGGCAATCATTTCCAGAAAACGTGCAATCTTAAGTACAGCTATGCCCATTGGCCATGCCAGATCTCATCGGGCAGCCTCAGAACACTTTCCTGCTCTCCGGAACTCCAAGAGGAAGATCTTCTCCATCTCTAGAGCTGAAAGGGCCAGCTGTTCACTCCTCCTAGCTCTCCTACGTTGGATATTTATAGCTCAGAAACGCCTGCATTATAACAAACACCTAATCATCTACTGGAGGATGATACATGTTATTAATAGAAAATATGGAAGACCTTGACCCACCTCCACATCCAACGAGACTTCCTTTTCCTCTAAAGAATTGAGAAAATATGAGGAAAAAAGTCATGTGGAGTCAATAGAACTAGAAACGACATGCCATGTGTCCCCCTCCTCCACCCACGACTATGAAAGAGGCACTAACAGTCCCTGGACTCTCCCCTGTTGCTCTCTGCCAAACAGTACTTCAGATAGTCACTACCAATTGTTTAGAATTGGGCCACCCAATGACACCAGTGGCACCACCTTTCCTGATATATGGAACAGAACATTACAGGGTTTTAAATACATGTTTGAATGATTTCAAGGTCATGAAAAAAGCTCAGGCTACAGAGCTGGTGGAAATATTTGTAAACTACGCATCCAACAAAAGACTAATGTCCAGAATCTCCGAGGAATTCAAACAACTCAATGACAACAATAAACACAAAACCAATCCCCTTAAAAAGTGGGCAAAGGACATGCACATTTTCTAAAAAAAGACATACAAATAGCCAACCAGCATATGAAAAAAATGTTCAACATGGCTAATTGTCAGAGAAATGCAAATTAAAACTACAAGGGGATACTACCTTACACTCGTTAGAATGGCTATTATTTATAAAGTCAAAAAATAACAGATGTTGGTGAGGATGCAGAGAAAGGGGAACAGTTACACACCATTTGTGGGAATGTAAATGAGCACACCCTCCAGAGAAAACAGTATGGATATTTCTCAATGAACTAAAAGTAGACCTACCATTTGATCCAGCAATCCCACTATTGGGTATCTACCCCAAAGAAAAATCTTTATATCAAAAGGTATGTTCACTCATATATTCATTGCAGCACTATTCACAATGGCAAAGATAGGGTATCAACCTAGTGTCCATCAATGGACCACTGGATAAAGAAAATGAGAATAAATGTATGCACGCACACAGAATACTAGCGCATGAAAAAGAACAAAATCGTGGTTTTGGCAACAACGTGGATAGAACTGGAGGCCATTATCTCAAGTGAAAGAACTCAAAGTCAAACACCACTGGTTCTCACTTCTCAGTGGGAGATAAACAACAGGTATGCGTGGACATAATGGAATAACAAACACTGTAGACTCCAAAGGGTAGGAGGGTGAATGTGTGGGAGGGGGTGAGGGATGAAAAATTACTCAATGGGTACAATGTACACTGCTATTCAGGTGATGATTACACTACAAGCCCAGGTTTCACAACTACAAACTATATCCACGTTTAACAAAACTGCACTTGCACTCCTTAAGTGTATCAAAATACAAAAAGTAAAACCCACAACTTCCGTAATTATTTAAAATTCTCTTGAATAGAAACAATGGAGACCAAAACAAACAAACAAAAAAAGAAATCTCTGATGGCGAAGTATCTTCTTGAGAGAAACAGCACACCAAAGGTAATCTAGTGCAGAGTATTGATGGATGTTTGCTCATCAGAGGTTTATTTCAATTTTGGGGAAAGCCAGATGACTTCAGTGACGATGACCACCTCTTGCCGCAAGTCCTCAAATCTGTCAGTTGATGGTGTTGGCATACTATGGAATTTGCCATGGCAATTGGTATAATCATGGCGATTCTACTAAATTCAGAGCATAGAATAGAGCAGAGGGGTTTTTTCTCTTTTAATTTTAAGTTGTTAGGAAGATGTCTAACGGTCTGAAGACCACCTTTCCGTGTGGGTTCTGACTGGAGGCAGCTTTACCTTGTTAGATTCAGAAGGAATGTAGCTATGTGCTCAGCCGCATCAGCTCAGGGCTTGGAGTCATTTGAACAGTTTCACTGGGAGAAGCAGACACTGAGCAGATAGAGCATTTTTGTTGTTCTCTCTAAATTGAAAGACGATAAGAACAGGCATTAAGCTGCTCACCGGTTTGAATTAGAGAAACAATTATTCTAATACACACGATAGGGGAAAGGCTCCGAGAGCTCGTAATCTCCCGATTCTGATGAAAGACTGTCACTCCATGGATGTCCACGCTCGACTGGAGGTTCTGAAAAGTATTGTAAGCCTCTTTTTCTCACTTTCATCCTCTAGGATTGATTTTTGTTTCTTTTGAAAATGATTGAAACATTTGAACGTTCTGAACATGGCACAATGCATAATCTATATCATTCGGCGCTCCAAATGCTCGGCCGTTATCCAGGGTCCTCGTGCCCAAGCATGCCTTGTGGTGGGTGAAATGTACTCAGTGGAATGTGAAACTGCTTAATAAGACACACTTAGAGTGTCTGACTTACACTGAGCATGCTGAGCTACAGAGGTTCAGGGAGTGATATCCTTAAGGTCCTGGCTCATGACCTTAACACTGTTCATCCTTCTTGTTTTTGACCACGGCTTCTGCCTGACCTCTCACCATGGCCACCAAAGGGTAGGAAACTCAGTGTGTGAAAGTCATTCCGATGGTGTCTTCTTCACATTTTCCTGACATCCTTGATGTCAGAACTGTCATACCTGGGTGCGTGAGCATCCTCACCCTTGACTGGCTCAGCAGCAGATCCTGAAAACCCCTGGCCGTGCTGTATGGACTATGCCAGGCTTAGGCACCCCCCACCCCCCCGGCCTGGACACCGTCTCCTTTATTTGCTATGGAGGAGAATTAGGAACTCTGTTCTCTGGGAATCAGGAAAGAAAAAGTATTTAGCTGGATATATTTGAGAAGAGGTTCTAGTCTTTCGGCATGTTTGGTGACTGAGAATCAGCCCACTCTAATTGCTAGAGGTATTCTAAGAAGCACCGTGGCACTGGAAGACACATCCTTTTACCTTGGAGCCAGTGAAAACTTGGAGTGCCAGACCGAGAGGTGCACAGGGGATACAAACACAGCCCAGCAGACGTGTTTCCAGGGCCTGGTCCACAGTGGCAGCTCCATGAGTGCTTTTCAGTAAACGAGTGAAAGTCGGAAGGGAACGTCAGGATTCGCACGTGGGCAGCCAGATGTGTGCGGCTGTCCAGCCTTCTCTCACACACCCGCTGCTCCCAAGGGCCTCACGACAACCGCCAATAAAAAGGAATGCTCTGTAGGTTACATGGGGCAAACCTCAACCTCCTCAGAAACTGAAAATACTTTTCCTCAGAACTCTCTTTCCAGGATCCCTTCCTTTCCCGATGGCAGCTGTCAAAGTCCTTTCAGATGTCAAGTGGCTGATGTAGGCCTTCTGGAAACCTGGGGAGGGGGAGAGGAAGGGGCAGGCTGCCGGCGTTGCCCTGTGTTGCTTGCTCTCTGTATTTTTCTGCCTCTCTCTGAAAAATCTTCTGTGGAGGCCAAGATTTCTTTTTTTTTAAATTTCAGATTAATACGAGCGTACAACAATCATGTTACAATGCTTGTATTGGTTAGGCAGAGTCCCTGTTGCAGCTGTGCCCATACCCAGGAGGTGTTGTGCCCATCAGGTGGGAGCACATTTCTGAATCCAGTTGTCTTCAGGCGTGGCTCCAGATGTGTGGTTGGGCCTCCTTCCTCCCCAGAGCTGCTGCTGTGACTTCAGGGAAGAGCCTGTCAAGCAGCAGAAGCCTCTTAGCACGGCTCCCGTGATACATTAATGGTGTTCAGTGAATTCAGGTGTTGACGGCCCCCCGCTCCTGTCTGAGACCTCCTTGTAAATCTGCCCTTTCTCTCCCGTTCCTCCTTCTCACTAAAGGGGAAGAGTGACTTCTTCTGGCCAGTGGGGACGTGTGCCAATGCAGCAAGCAGAGGCAGTGTGTTCTTTCTGCCGGGAGAACACACCTGGGTTAGCCTGCAAGGATGGGGGAGATTTGCGCAGGATGGCTGAGTCACCCAGGTGACAGCAAAGTAACCCCCAGGTGTGTGTGGCACAAGTGTGTGTGGCACTGGTCAACTGCGAGACCTACCAGTGAGCCCGGCCAAGACTGAGAACTGCCCAGTATGGTCTGAAGAGCCAACCTACAAATTCACAGGCTAAATTGCTGCCTACCCTTCTGTGCTACTGAGTGTTGAGGTGGCTCGTTATGCAGCAAAAGACACCAGATACAGCTCCTTTCTTTGCAACTGAGGAGGAGTACAGTTTGGTGATTAAGAGACCAGACTCTGGAAGCAGAGAGTGTGGGTTCAAATCCTTCTGCCACTCACTCACTGTAACTTGGAGAGAGTAACTTAACTCTCTACACCTCAGTTTCTTCATCTAGCAATAGGAGGCTTATGCGAACATTGGTTAATTGTATCAGAGGTTAGAACCATCTCTGGCACATGGGGAGCCTGACAAATGTGCTATTATCACTTGCTACTATGTTGATTTGCATTGATGGAAAAAGTACCCAGTGGTTTGATCTTGAATGCCCTACAGCCTGCCTCTGTCCTCTTAGTTAGGGAATGTTAATGGATTTTTTCCAAGGGCTTTTGTTTTATTTCACGTGCTACTAATGTTTTCTTAGAGTGGACAAGATGTTTTTAAAGTTGGCCTTTAGGATTTTCTCTCTTCTTATGAGTCCATCTGTGACAGATTTGTACACATTTCAAAGACTTGTCATTTGAACATCATTTTCCCCTAGATTTCACTGTGTATGCAAACTTCTCTTTATTTTTCTACTGTTTCTAAAATCTTAAAAGGGATATGGAAGGGGCAAGTGGAGGCTTGTGGTCAAGTAACTATTTGACTCACAGATGAAATAATGCAGTTTCAAATAGTTGAATAGAAACTTGTTTGTCTTTCTTTATTTGGATTTTCCATTCATTCAGAATAACTTGGCAGGTGAGTATTCTTTGCCCCTTCCTCTGTATTTCAAGTCTATATCAACATGTATCATTTGAGAGTTAATTGGGTAAAGAGTCAAATAGTAAATTAAAAAAAAAAAAGAAACAAAGTGCCAATCGGGGAAATTCCTTGATTTATATAATGTGTTAGTTCTTTAGATCCTGAGATTATAGATTCTTAGAACTGGAAAGCACTTTGGAGGTTATCCAGTCTTTCTAGTTACAGAAGGGGAGACCTAAGACTCAGACAAGTAACTTGTTTGAGATTCCAGAAAAAGTTAGCAAAAGAACCTGGATAAAAATGCAAGTCCAGTGGGTTATTTTTTTATTGTTCAATATTTTGATATGCATGAAAGAATATACATATAAATTAGGCACATAATAAAGAAATAATTAGCTAGACACATTGCTCATTTTTTGTTGCTGTAAGGTCAGATTTCTACAGGTAATCTTATTCATATCTATTGAGGCATGTACAAAGCTAATGAAGTTTCTCTAGGGTAAGTGCTTATGAGTAGAATTTCTGGAACATAGGATAATGCTGTATACATGTTCAACTTTGTAAAGATAACACCAAATTGTTTCCAATGTGTTCTTTTCATTTTCTATGCTCATCAGCAGGATTTTGGAATTCTCATTCCTCATAAGTTCATTCATTACATAAGTCTTGGTGTAGTTAACCTTTCAGCTAGTAAATATACTACTAGTAGGTATATTGTAGTCTTAACTTATACTTCTCTAATGACTAGTGAGGCTGACCATCTTTATCCACACTTTGTTTCCTCTTCTATGAAAGTCCTATGTGTGTCTTCTTTGTATTTCTTACTTTTCTAGTATCTTCTTCTTTCCATTGACTTTCAGTAGTTGTTAATAAATTCTGGACACTAATCTTTTATCAGATACATAGATGGCCAATAAATTTTCCCAGGTATTTATTGACTCAACTTTTCTTTATGACATCTTTTAATGAATGCAAATTCTTGGTTTTAATATTGTCTTCAGTGTGATTTTCAAAGGTACATTCAATTGTACATCAGCATCTCCAAATTACCAGGACTTGTTATGTGCAAATCATCTACTATACTAGTCAACAATATACAAGGAAAGAAAGACTGAATTTTAGTACATGGCTGATCAGCCATGAGTGACCCATTTGCATAGATAGATTTTGTGTAAAATTGCCAGTCAACAACATGTTAAGATGTGAGAGGTACTAAGTGATTCCATGTTGGAAGCAGCTGAGAGATGAGGTGGGGAGAAAGAATCACAGAGGCTGAGTTGGGAACAACTGGGAGTTGAGACTGGGACAAATGAGTCAGGGAACAGCTGCTATGTTAACACATAGTTGACTGGCAATTTTATTCAGAAACCATCCATGTTACTGGGTAACGCATGACCGGTCAGCAATGTGTTAAAAAAAATTTCATAGAGATTAAAAAAACAGAAATGTTAACTCTAAAAGAATCTGAAGCTCAACTCCAGGGTGGTGATAATGCTGGGCACAGGTGTGACTTAAGAAAGCAGCAAGACTTAAAGAAACAATATTCGGGAATAAAATCTTTTGTTCATTCTCAGCTGTTACCTAATTTATCTTTCCTGGAAACCCTCTTTATCCATTATTTTTCCTCTTTCTAAATCTTGGCCTCTCCATCTTCATTGATTCTAAACATATCTCAAACATTTAAAACAAAATAATATACAAAGCAAAACAACATGGCCTTCCCTTGATTACTTCCTTTGGCTACCCCCCACTCTATTTACTTACCTATACTACAGAGCAACTCAGAGGTTAATTTCCTTTGCTCCCTTCACTCTCCTCAGATTGGTCTCATTAAAGTCATCAGTGACCTAATTGAAAAATTCATTAAGTGCTTTGCAGTCCTAAGCTTATTTGGTTCTCTGAGCATTTGAACGCTTGTTCATTCCCTTTTTTCCTTGAATTTCTCTCTTTCTTTGGCTCCCTTTCTTGTGTGGTTATTTTTTTGGCTCTCAGAATTCCATCTCAATCTCTTTGGTCAGCTCTCCTCATGAGCACCTCACAAATGTATTCTTTTCCAGGCTTCTACCACTCACTCCATACTTTTCCTCTCATTGTACTGGGCAGGGGTCTTGGAGTTTCTCATGTATTCCTAGGGTTTCAGTTGTCTCTTATATGTTGAAACATTCATTTCTCACATAAACCTTTCTCCTAAGTTGATCTTACTTTCTACTGAGCTTCTCCAATGGCTTCTACTACTGCCTGCCATAAACCTAGTTAGAACGCTAGCCCAGACCTCTCTCTTGCACTGTAGACCTCTACTTCTAAAACCATCCTTAACATCTTTCCCTAGTTTATTAGGCATCTCATACTTTAGATTTTCCGTTTTGAATCACAGTGTTCCCTCCTCCACCTCCTGAAAACTTCTCTTGCAGTATTTCCTTCTTTGAAAATTACACTACTGGGCAGCACCCATAGCTCAGTGGATAGGGCGCTGGCCACATACACCAAGGCTGGCAGGTTTGAAACCAGCCCAGGCCAGCTAAAACGACCATGACAACTGCAACCAAAAAACAGCCAGGCATTGTGGCGGGAGTGTATAGTCCCAGCTATTTGGGAGGCTGAGGCAAAAGAATTGCTTAAGCCCAAGACATTGAGGTTGCTGTGAGCTGTGATGCCATGGCATTCTACCCAGGGCAACAGCTTGAGACTCTGTCTCAAAAAAAAAAAAAAAAGTGCACTACCATTTATTTAAGCCAAGAAATGGAGAGTCATCCTTGAATCCTCCTTTTCTTTATCCCACTCCATATTCAGCCAAACCCTAAGTCCAACTGACTCTCATTATTACTCAGAGCTGTTCCTCTTTACATCAGCTGCTCTTTAACTCAGGCCCTTATCATTTCTTTCCAGCATTACACTCTTAGATTCCTAATGTTAGGTCTTGCTTTAGTCCAAAAGAGTCCTAAAGTGCTGCCACTAGTGCCATTTTCCTAAAATACAAGTCCACCAATGTCCTTTTTGTAGAGGATAAAAATCTAATTCCTCAATATGCCATTCAACTTTGTGATGGGCTGGGTCCTTCCAACCTTTCATCCCTAATCTCAACTCTCCTCTGTAAGTATCCAACTGATAAATCTTATATTTCTACTTAAGGCATAATCCAAGTATCTACAGGCAATGTGAAGCCTCCTATTTTTCTCCAGGAAACATTAGAAGCTTTCTCAATGGAACACAGATATAGTCTAGTATGGGGGCAAGGGGAAGGGAGGAAGGACGGAGGATGATTGGTAGAAGGAGAGAGGGCATGAGGTGGGATCTCACCTAATAGGCACATCACGAGGGCATATAACATGCCCCCTGGGTAAGGGGCTCTCTCACAACTGGAACTTTACCCTGGAAGTGAGAACAATGGAATCCAAAAATTTGTACCCTCACATTAATTTGAAATTTTAAAAACACAAATCTTAAAGGAAAAGTAAGACATCTGACAATGATAGAATTTAAAACCTTTTATTGTATAAACACCATGTAAAAAATGAAAAGATAAGTTATATGCTGGGTGAAGACATTTGAAATGTGTATAAGTGAAAATGGATTGATATAAAGAATATATGAAAAACTCCTCCCAAAAAAAAAAAAAAAACCTTTCTCTTCTGTATTCACATAAAGCCTTATTTTTCTAGTGTAGTTCAAAACAGAACAGTAGTTACTTATTTGAATGACAATCTTCACTGCAAAACTGTGAGCTCCTCACAGTGGAGGAGTGACCAAGTTGTATTTATCTTCGTAGCCCCGGTGCTTACAGTTCCTGGTATACAGTGAACATTTAGTTAGTATTTAGGAGCACATTAACTCAACATGCATGAATACTGCAGTGTCACTTCCACAAAAGCTTTGTCCCCACTGGCTCTATTACCCATTCTGGAACCTATAGATAATGACAGTCCACATTTAGAATATGCTGCTCTGATGGGATGCCACTCTTAGATTAAGGTAGAGAAAAACTGAAAAATGTTTAAAAAAGGAGTCCAGAACATCCTGTCAAAGCAGTCATGATAGAAGAAACGAGAATTACTTTTGTGAAGAATCATGAATAAAAGAAGAAAATTAACAGTGGCTATTATAATAGTACTGTGAGAAAGCAGTCTCTAATAAAACACAATGGTGGTCAATTAAAATTGACAATAAATTCTGTGTTGCTTCTCCCACTAAGAGGCAGAATTTAATTCTCCTTCACTTAAAGTTGGTTTGCTTGATCAACATCACGTAACTAAAAGGAGACTGAAAGACTTCCAAAAGCGGATCAAACAAAATCCCTTCTAGCTCCTGCCATAGTCTCCTGTTGGTGGCAATATGAATTAGAACACCCATTATGGAAAACAGTATGGCAGTTTCTCAAAAAAGTAGAAATGAAACTACCATATGATGCAGCAAGCTCACTAATATTTATCCAAAAGAAAGGAAATTAGTGTAACGAAGAAATACCTGCATCTCCATGTTTATTACAGCTCTAATCATAATAACAAAGGCACGAGTCAACCTAAATGTCCATCAACAGATGAATGGAGAGAGAAAATGTGGCATATATACAAAATGCAATACTGTTCAGCCATAAAAATGAATGACATCCTGTCACGTGTGGCAGCATGGATAAGCCTGGAGGACATTATGTTAAGTAAAGTAAGTCAGGTACAAAAAGATAAATATCACATGTTCTTACTCATATGTACAGCTAAAAAAAAATTGAGCTCACTGAGAGAGTTGAAATGTGGTTATCAGCAGCTTGGAAGGGGAAGGGAGGATAAAGAGGATTGTTAATGCACATAAAGTTAGAGCTGGATGGGTGGAATAAGTTAGAATTCTATAGCACACACGGTTAACAATTTAATGTTTATTTTCAAAAGGCTAGAATAGAGGATTTTGAATGCTGACAACACAAAGAAATGATAAATATGGATATGCTCGTTACCCTGATTTGAATATATTGTATATGTGTGTGTGTATATATGTAGTATCTCATAAATATGTACAATTATTACACGTTAATTACAAATTTTTGAAAAGTCATTTTTAATTGCATTGTGGTAACTATGGAGAGAAGCAGGGGTGGAGGAGAGTGAGAGCAGATACATGTGTATTTGAGAGAGAAAGAGAGGGAGTTGACAGCTAGGCCACAATTTGAAAATAGGAATTTTATCCCCTACTTGCCTTCTGTGTTTTGGCCCCAGAGTTATAGAAATCTTTGCCTTCTCTCTGATAGCTGATATTAATTTTCCTGGGGAAGAGAAGAATTCCAAAAGAAGGGCACAGTTCCTCTGTTCAGATACTTAAAGAATTAAGAGATGTTAGATTTGTTACATCAGTCAAAGGGTAAAAAGTGCCCCACTAAGGATTTGGAAGTTGAACAGGAAAAATTTGCATGAACTTTTTTTGGAATTGTTTTGAGATCCGATGGTTTGCCTTGAGAGATGGTGTGTTCTGTATTCCCATGCTAAGGAAAACCAAGCATAGCCCTGAAATTACTTGATGGAGATAATCCTAGAAAGAAGTCAAATACATCTGGAACAATAGGCTTTAAAGCCTCTTTATCAGAAATTCTATAAACATTGAAGAAACAAGAGGACGAATACGAAGGTGTTTTGAGGGACTAACCACCTTAAGTATAAACATAATGTAACAGGAATTACATTACCATAATCAAATGTTAGTTCTGGTTCCCATTTTGTCAGGTATAAAGCTCTGCTGATACCTTTAAATTGTTTTTTTAATAAAGCCAGCCAAGCATGAAATAACTTCATAGCTGCTTTAGTAAAGACTAATAGAGGAAATTACACTAATGAGAGGCTAACAAGGCAGACCACGGTGCCCCGAGAAGCTCACATCCTTTTCAGATGAGGCTGGTGAATACTGTGCCTATTGTAAGAGAGAGAGTTACGTTCTCATTTTCTAAAGGATAGGTTTTGGGAAATTTATCAGTAGGGGGCATTGGTGTACTATCAGCAGGAGAACTTGACCCAGAGAGTAAGTGTGCTTGGTAATGCTGAGCACTTAAAATGATTAACAAGTCAAAGCAGATCGGCAACTATTTTTTCTCAGGGAAAAATCCACATAGAAATATCATCTGTTCTAAAGGAAACTTTAGGAAATGAAAGTACAGCATGTACATATTTGGTCTTTCCAAGATAAATGAAAGATGCTGGAGGCTTTAAAAATTTTTTTGAGGGAAACTAATATCTCAGCAGCTGCCGATTCAGCATTTCTAATCCTAGGAAAGGAGAAGAAAGCTAAATTTGCACCCTGTGAAGTAGCATCACAAATGCTTACAGCTCCCATCTAACTGTAAGGAGAGTGAAATCAAACAGTTCTCTGTTAGAAACTTCTCCACTACAACAAATATTCATTTGTTTTTCTCTCTCCCCTTCTACCATATAGGCAAAGTCATACAATCACGAAAGGAATAGAAATAAAAGGAAAATATGCAAATTTGTAATGCAGCGGCCATGAGATAAAGAGCTACATTTCTTTGGCTTAAACACACATAAGCCCCACACTTTGTCATGGCTAGACTAAACATCATTTAAAATAAGTACATTTTTTTCCCGTTTCTATCATGACATAAGTGCTGGATGGTAGAAAGAATTACATATGTATTATTACATGTTGTAGAAAAACTTGATATCCTAGCTGTCTTGACTTCTATCCTCAAGGATATTTTACTTTTATATCTTAAAAGTTAGAATCCCAAGACATAACAAAATTTGGGATTTTTTTTGAGATAGACTCTCACTATGTCGCCCTCAGTAGAGTGCTGTGGCATCACACCTCACAGCAATCTCCAACTCTAGGGGTTAAGTGATTCTCTTGCCTCAGCCTCCCAAGTAGCTGGGACTACAGGCGCCCCCCACCCAATACTCAGCTATTTTGTTGCTGTTGTATTTGTCATTGTTGTTTAATAGGCCCAGGCCAGGTTCAAACCCGCCAGCTTGGGTGTATGTGGCCAGCACCCTAACCACTAAGCTACAGGCGCTGATCTGACAATTAAATTTCAACATGAATTCTGGAAGGGACAAGCATTCAAACCATAGCAGCTCCCGTCCATGTTAGTCATTCCAGCAGGACCCAGGGTACCATTCTGCCACCATCAACTCTCCTGATGTGCCCATTTTCATTGCTTTTTTAAATCATTCAAACTTTCTGGGTTTTTTTTTAAACCATTATTCCCTTTTCTGCAATTACAAAACAATTTTTTAATCATTATACTTCCTAAGGTAAATGAAAAAAAGCCCTAAAACCACACACCTACATCCAGTTTGGCACGTTTATATTTAAAGAAGCTTGTCATGGTAGTAAACAGATTTAAGTGCAGCCATCTGTGGGCAAATGACACATTTCTTGGAGTAGCAGTTGCATTTCAGTTCAGAAAAAGATTCTGGGCTTACTCTAAATGTGCTGTGGAAGCTACCTCAAATCTATTTAGAAAGATAAGTTATTGTTCCTAAGATGTATATTCCAAGACAGAGTAGACCTTGAGTGCTTGGATGCTGGTCTGAATGGGGAGGCTCCAGTGGTTAATCGAGTAGGAAAGCTGCTCAGTGTAGAGTCAGACACATGTTCATTTTAGCTGGGGTCAAATAAGCCAATAGAAAGTAAAGGAAATAAAGGGAAGTCTTTAGCTCCCTATGAACAACCTTTTTTTATAATCACCTTATAAGGTTAGATACCTTTATGTTCATTTTTTAGATTGACAAAATTGAGGCGCACAAAAAAAACAAAAGAAAACTTATCCAAGCCCTCAGAGCTACAGTGAGATGATAATGGGATTAAAATGCTGGTACCATTCAAATATCTCCCTGAAACCACAGATGCAGCTCAGCTGCCAGGCAACTAGGAAAGTGATAATAGGCCCAGGGCTATTTTGATTCCTGCAGCAGAGCAGGACAAACAGCACAGATTTCTCAGCAGAGGAGTGTTCAGGCTCTGCTACTTATTGGATCTATGACCCTAGGCAAATTATTTAAGTTACTCTGTAACTGCAGTGTTTTCATTTGTTTTTTTTAAAAAAAGGTCATCTGCTGAATGATGAGGCTGCACAGTGACGGGAGCCTTACAGTGAGAGCAGACGGCTCCAAGACCACAGCTCTACTTGAACCAGTTCTTGTTCAACCAGGGAAGCAGATGAGTTGTATCCGAGAATTTCTCAGGTTCAGAGACCAGTGCAGAAAAATTTTGGATGATCAATTGTTTAGTTTGAAAGACACTAAAAACAAATAAAAAAAAACCCTCCAGCAAATTAAAAATTGGCCCCACACAAATCAGTTCAACTTCCTGTCACTGTTCTCAAATATTCAGTTTATACACTTGTGGTTACACAGACTGCCTTCTTCTACAGCAATACAATTCTGCAAACATAAAAATGTGTGCAGTTTTTCAATTTACCTTTGAAAGTGTAATGCTTTGAAAATTTTAACGAGGGCACATGGCTTGACCAAAACTAGAAAGTTTAAGGCATAAGATTGAAAAAGTAGAAAGTATAAGAATGATAATGAGGGAAATTTAGAATACGGTGAGTCATTATGGATTGGAATAAATTTGGCATTCTCCATCATGCAGCCTACAGCAACAGAAAGGGAAATAACACTACTCTATGATAACTGAGTCAACAGTGTGCACAATTCACTAAAATAAAACAGGGTTCACTTGGGTGTTTCTCGAAAATAAGGGTTTGCTATTGTGGTGATACAGAGTCTTAATTTTATCAGAGGTAAGGATTCCTTGAGTTGTAAACTAAAGAAATTTTGACTTTTATAGTGACATTTTCAAAATAATTAAATAAATTTGAAAGAAAAAGTTCATCAGGATTGTTTTGCAATTAAAAAGAGTCATGGTTAGGCCAAAACAATCAATAGCATAATCACATGAGACATTTTTAAGAAACAATGTAGAATCTCTCTCAAAGTCGGTTTTTTTTCTGAGATCTGACTCTGCTGCCTGGGCTAGAGTAGGGCGGTGCAGTGGCATCATCATAGCTCACTGCAAACCCAAACTCGGGCTCAAGCAATCCTCCTGCTTCAGCCTCCCAAGCAGCTGGCACTACAGAAGTGCACTGCCATGTATACCTGGCTAATTTTTCTATATTATTTTTTAATACAGATGGGACCTTGCTATGTTGCGTAGGCTGGTTTGGAATTTTTGTCCTCAAAGGATCCTCCCATTTTGCCTTTCTAAAGTGCTAGGAATACCCAACCTCCGTCTTTTTCAAAAGCACTTGAGAAAATCAATCCCCTAAAATTGAAATTTTGCTAAATCCTTGTTTCATATATATGGTTTAACCTGTTTAGGGGCAGAAAGAAACCAAACCAAAAAAACAAGTTGCCCAACTTATAGCCAGGAGACTTCAGGCTATAGACGGCTCCCACTGCCTTTTTCCAACAAGGATTGTTTATTTGGCTACCATTTTCTGTTCCCTTATTCACTGGTTCCCTGGACTGGGGCATGGGGCTGTAGGTAGAGAGGTAGTGAAACTTTTCCAAAAGAAAAAATTCTGACCTTGGAGCTGGCAGTTCTGCTGACTTGGAGCAAGTGTGAGCTTGCTCACTTTACCTCACAAAGTTTCCTTAAATGGGGAAAATAATTACCTAATACAACAGAGTAAAAATACCAACGCTTAAGAGATGACAGCCTCCTACCAAGGAAAATTCTGGCCACTGACACCAAGTTGTCTTCCTCATCTCTCCTTTTCATTCAGAAGATACAGAATTAAACACTAAAAGGGGGCTCAGTGTTTAGGGCACGGGCCACATGTACCAGGGCTGGTGGGTTCGAACCCAGCAGGGCCTGCTAAACAATGATAACTACAACAAAAAAATAGCCAGGCACTGTGGCTGACACCTGTAGCCCCAGCTACTTGGGAGGCTGAGGCAAGAGAATCACTTATACCTAAGAGTTTGAGGTTGCTGTGAGCTGTGGTGCCATAGCAGTCTACTGAGGGTGACACAGTGAGACTATGTCTAAAAAAAAAAAAAAAACCACTAAAAGGCAGAGAGGATAGCAAAATTTGCATTGAAAAAAAATTCTACAAATTCAGAACAGAGAATGACTAATTAAAAAACAAAAAAAAAAACTCTTTAAAAATGCCCTAAAATTGTAGTGTTTTTGTTTTATTTTGCTTTTAAATTAACAGCCTTTGTGTTTGGTGGTGCTGACTTTTAAAAGAGCATGTAAATAGCACCCATTTTAGCCCACAAAGTGTTCAGAATCAATTAAGAAATTAAAACAGTCCCTAGTTACTTCTAAAGGCTTGGTGGGAGGATGCAGCTTAGGTGGACCTCCTTAAACTGAAACACATAATTAGGTTGATTGCCTGCTCAGTGCTAGAAACCAAATTTCTTCCCCCATAGAGAGAAAGAATAGACTAGAATGTGTCTTCTGTGTATCTAAGGGAAAGAAAGGATGATCTGTTGAGCCTTGCACGCCTGCGTCTTCCAAGTTTGCCAATTGCAATTTACTCCACCTTGGACAAGGAATAACTAGAAGTGTGGAGAAAGGCCAGGGTTTACAGCCTTACGGATACCTCTCTCTATGAAAGGATACCAGGAGTCAAAATATGCTTCTGTGAGCATAAAATCATCTCAGTAGAATGAATTAATTTTACAATATTTTATTATAGAAGTAACAGAACTCTATATCAATATCCTTACTGTTTAAACAGACCACATTTCAACATCCCGATGAATACATCTTAGTTTTATTCTGGAATGGCTTGAGATGAGACATGCTATCTCTGAATTTTCCTTTTATTTATTTATTTATTTTGTGGGGACAAAGTCTCACTCTATCGCACTCGGTGGAGTGCTGTGGAGTCACAGCTCACAGCAACCTCCAGCTCTTGGGCTCAAGCGATTCTCTTGCCTCAGCCTCCCAAGTAGCTGGGACTACAGGTGCCTGCCACAGCGCCCGGCTAATTTTTGATGCACTTCGGCCGGGGTCGGGTTTGAACCCACAGCCCTCGGTATATGGGGTCGGCGCCCTACTCGCTGAGCCACAGGCTTTAGATGATGAATACTTATGAATACTTCCATGGTACTAAATGGACATTTTCTGAAGGATCTTTCTTGGATCCTGTCATCACTGAGCCCCCAGGCCTTAGTCCCTAATGGTCTAATTCCTGACAACTCACTTTGCTCTATACTCCTTTGGCTCAGAGCTCAGCACTTTCTCTTTAGTCCCCATATTTCTATAGCCTCTGTTATCTCCAAGCACCCAAGAAAACATGAAACAGGATCCCTTTCAGTATACAAACTGGGATGAAGCTTGCCTCTGGTCCTCCTGCACTAGTTGTGGAAGCTGAGAAACATTCAGAGAGAACAGGAGTGTGTGTGTGGGGGAGGCGTGTTCGTAGGATCAGCGCCTCCCCTCTGGGAAAAATGCCACTGTGTATCCATCCCAGGCAGGAGTCGCACTTCCCTCGCCAGTCTTCTGTGCTGCTCTGCCAGGCTTTGATGCCGAACCCAGCCACTCTCGCCTCCAGGCCTTGATGCCGAACCCAGCCACACTCGCCTCCAGGCCTTGATGCCAAACCCAGCTACTCTCACCTCCAGGCCTTGATGCTGAACCCAGCTACACTCACCTTTAGGCCTTGATGCTGAACACAGCTACTCTCACCTCCAGGCCTTGATGCCGAACCCAGCTACACTCGCCTCCAGGCCTTGATGCCGAACCCAGCCACTCTCACCTCCAGGCCTTGATGCCGAACCCAGCCACTCTCACCTCCAGGCCTTGATGCTGAACCCAGCTACTACTCTCACCTCCAGGTCTTGATGCCGAACCCAGCCACTCTCGCCTCCAGGCCTTGATGCCGAACCCAGCCACTCTCACCTCCAGGCCTTGATGCCGAACCCAGCTACTCTCTCCTCCAAGCCTTGATGCTGAACACAGCTACTCTCACCTCCAGGCCTTGATGCCGAACCCAGCCACTCTCACCTCCAGGCCTTGATGCTGAACCCAGCGACTCTCACCTCCAGGCCCTTTGCATAGCCTATGACCTCTGCTAGGAATGCCCTTCCTCCTCTGCTTCCTCCTCCTCTTCATCCTTCCGGTCTCCCTCCTCTCAGCTTAGAGGCCACCTATTCACACACCTCAAAGCATTCTTCCTGAAGGACTGTCTTGTTTGTTAGACTGTGAGTTCCTCTGGGAACAATGTCAATTTCACCATTGTCCCCAGGCCTCATCACAGGGACTGTCAGTGTCACAGTAGACATTTGCTGAATGAAGGAATGGGCCAACAAAGAAGACCTCAGCTGCCAGAGAGGAGCCCAGCCCTGTGTCCCAGGTGTGGGGAGGACAAGGAGCAGGCAGAGAGCTCAGGGGATGGTGCTGAGAGTGGGATTCCAGGGGGACTCAGGCAAATAGACTGAGTGGGCCTTGACTTCCAAGCCAAAGTTGAGTCTGCACTCCATTTGAGGTGGCTTCTCCCCAAGTGAAACCCTTATGAGACATGGGAGCTCTTAGGGAAAGCAAACACTAACAAGGCAGATGAGGTCCCTGAGACCAATGACACTGCTGTGGGAGCAAAAGCAACACAGGGCTGACGGCAGGCCTCGCGAGTCTTTCAAAGCAGCATTTCTTTCCAGACTTTCCCAGGAGGTAAAAAACGTGCCAGAGGTCAACATAGATTAGGAGGAAAGTGCCCAGAGAGGAAGGCAGGGTCTTTGAGAGGTCAAAGAACTGTGAGACTTGGGGAGCAGGCCGTGGAAAGCTGGTGTGAAGCCTCTACCTGGGACACTTACCCAGGGTTATACTGTACTGGGCACTCTTCCAAACACTTTTCCAATATTAATTTATTTAATCCTCACCAACAATTCCATCAAGTGGGTACTGTTATTATCCACATTTCATACAAAAGGAAATAGTCACAGAAAAGATAAATGACTTGCCCAATGTCACATGGTGCAGCTGGGATGTGAGGTCTCACGAGTTCACCTTTTAAACCACATGCCAGCTCACTTTCTCTAAGATGGGACAGGCAGGGAACAGCTAAGGGCACAGGCTCTGGAGCCAGCCTGTTGGGATTGAGGCACTGCTCTCCTCCCTACGAGCCGTGAGCTCTCTGTCTAGTACCTCAGGCTCTTTATCTGTCAGATGGGGGTGACCACACTCATGGTGTGGTGGAAAGGATGAAATGAGTCGGTACAACAAAGCCTACAGCACGCTGCCTGGTCTGTGGTCAGTGATCAATACAGCATGACTATTGATACGTTCCCAGCTTATCAACACAGGATAAGCTCACACCATAGGAGCTTAATCAACATTTGCTGAGTGATTGAGGAGATAAACAGGATGAAGAGGCTATTGACAACCTGTCACCTGTTCCCCACTGCCACCAGAAAGATTTAAAAAGGCTTCATCAAAGCAATCAGGGAGTGACTAAAAAGTAGAACTATTTGGGTCTCTGGAGGTCAAACAAACCCTCTTGTTTTATAAAGAAGGAAACTGAAGACCAGAAAGAAAACAAAAATTGCTTAGGAACATACAGTATAACCATGGCTTTCACTCTTCTAGAGGAGAGGGCCCCCTGGAAGTCCCATCCCTCTTGTCTGGCTAATCTAGAGTTTACTCAAGTCATCAAAGCATGAACGAAGCAATTAGAAAGACCCACCCCGCTCTGGATTGTAATTCAGAAGCCCACAGCTTGATGCATGGCAGACAAGTAACTGGTCAAGGAAAAGGTAATTTGTTCTCCCCAAAGGAGACTAGGATTCCTCAGCAGTAGTCATGCCCAGTGAGTTACTCAAGCACCTACCGTGTACCGCTGAATGGCATGGTAGCCATGGTACAGCTCAGCCAAGTGCTGGAAGTGGTGGAACTTGCCAAGCATTACATCCTTCTGGCCAGGATCTGGTGTGCAGGGGGGAGTGGGGCAAGAGAGGTGAAGACATGTCAAACAGTATCTGTGGCTACCACCGGCCACAGGAAGAAGGGCCAGCTTGCAGCACTGTTGCCAGCACCAGTTTTTCTGTAACACAGGGGCTATGCCAGGAGAAGGGCAAAAGGAACAGTGATGGTGAAGTCTCATCTGGGCAGAGCACATGGCCAGGAAGAGTCTGAGAACATTTCTTTCAGGCTCTTCCTGATGTTACACTAGACCTTCTCAGGTCACTCCACTAGGGAAACATGAGCTGGTAGGAGACACCCCGACACGCCAGAATATCCTGGCAGGCCAAGGGTAAGCAGATACCCATTTTTATTCATACTCACCTTGTGCCTCTTCCCTCTGTCACTGCTTATCAGAAGCACACACCTCTGGCCACAACAGAAAAATGCCACCTTACACCGGGGCTTTATAGTTTTCAAACCAGAAGCATGGCTCCATGAGGCTGCAGTACCATTCTGATGGAAGCTGGACAGGGGTACCCCCAAGGAGCCCAAGCAGGACTATGACTTGCTGCAAGTCACCTTGTGGTCTCCATTCCAGTGTCTCCCCCACTCCCGCATGGACCTTGTCCAGTGAAGAACATTCTCCTGTCCCTTCTGCCTCTAGAACTCCCTCAATGCATCATGGGAAGTCTTGGGAAAGAAAGCAACATTCAAACTATTTTTTTTGTCCAAGCTGAGTGAGGATCTGGAGTGTGTTATTGTAAAGCCATCTCTTGTTCATCTTTTCATTTAATTAAATTTTTTTAAACCAATGCTCATCCAGGTCCAGCTATGGGCTCCCCATAGCAGGAGAGAGATACACTCTGAATTAGTGACGCAGGGCTGGACCTCCCAACCGTAACCCCAGGACAGCCTTTATACCATTCTTATACTTATGGGCAAACTGGAAAAAGATGACACAACAGATTATGCCACTGCAAGACAGGCTTATGGACAATACATCCAATAAGCAAGCCGAGGGCTTTAATTAAAACGTCCCAGTCTTTTGATGTTTATCTTGGTGCCGGGGTTGGGGAAAACAGCGGGGTTGGGGGAAACAGCGGCCTGGCTGATGTTTACTTACCTTGAGCTATGTCAAGGCACTGCATGGACAGCATCCAGTAATAATAGGCAGCGTCGTTGAACCTGCTCTCCACCACAGCGTTGTGTGTGAGCTGCTCCAACACCCTGACCGCTTCTCCCTGCCGCCCGGCCTTGTGGAATGCTGGGGAAGGGGCACAAAAGCACATGCAATTTAGGGAGGGAGACAGGAAAAAGGACGGAATTCTGTGGGGCTTATAAGAGGCTGCTTTAGAAGTAGGACACTTCTCAGAGCATCTGCAGCACTTCGTTGCTGGGATGCCGCCACTCAGGCCGAAGGCTATAAATAATGGAGGCTATGTCCTGAAAAAGTACAGTGAGATATACTTCTTTTTGGCTAGGAAAAAGCAACCAACTTTGGGAAGGCATGGCAGGGGCCAAATTCCAGGATGAAGTCTACGGATGAAACCCCTTCATCTCCATTTAGTTTTTTGCCCTTTCCTCCATTCTACGGCAAAGTGCTATGACTCCTGAGGTGACACTAACAGGATTTGACACTTTATCAGGCTTGGAGATTTACAAAGCACTTTTGTTACTAATTACCTCATTGGATCCTCACAACAGACTTATGAAGAAGAAAATATTATCCCCCTTTAAAACAAGCAATGAAGTGGGCTTTGCAAGAGAGGTAAAGTGTCATACCCAAGAAGTGATCCCAGCTCAACCGGGTGAGTGCTTTTTGATGACGACCTTGAAAGATCTGATTCTCAAACCAAATATTTGTGAAAGCAAGTAAAAAAAATTCTCAATTGTCTCTTCATCTATTTAACAGAAATCTCCTGAGTACTTACTACATGGCCAGCCCCTTCAGATGTTGGGGCTGCCAGCAAAGCACTTATAGCTGTGACATTTGTTCACATGTGGGCACTAAGATAATCCAAATCCTCTGCCTTTAGCAAAAGAAAAGGTCTGGCCTTTGTTCGATTCTCATCTCCAATCTCTTGTCTGAGCACCAAGTTACTATGGCAATGGATTCTTGGAAGGGCAGACACAGACAGATGGATAGGTTGATGTGTTTTGCCCAAACATGCAGATACTTCAGCAACTGGGTGCTCTGGAAATGTTGAAGCTGTAGAGAACACACTGTCCTTCAATGGGGGATTTTAGCTGAGGAGCTCCAACAGGGAGACATTTGTTCTGCAATGTGTCCGGTGGTGGCAACTATTACCATATAGAGTGTAAATGAGATGCTATGGAATATGACACACCCAACTTCAATTAGAAGACTTCCTAATCAGGCAGTAAAACAGAAGAATCAGGTTCCCTAGTTGGACAGATCCTGACCAATTCTGCCTCTGCTACTTGCCAGATCGGTGACTTTGCACAGCACATTTGGCCTCTTTGTCTCTGCAGGGGCTGTTGGCAAGATTGAAGGTTATGTGGTTTAAGTGCCCAGCCAGTGCCTGACACAGACACAGCAGTCATTTTTTGAAATTATGATTAACCTTATCTGTTAAAGCTCCTACCTGGGCTCAGCGCCCATAGCTCAGTGGTTAGGGCACAGGCCACATGCACCAAGGATGGCAGGTTTGAACCCGGCTGGGCCTGCTAAACAACAATGACAACTATAACAAAAAAACAGTCAGGCATTGTGGCAGGCGCCTGTCGTCCCAGCTACTTGGGAGGCCGAGACAAAAGAATGGCTTAAGCCCAGGAGTTTGAGGTTGCTGTAAGTTGTAAGGCCACGGCACTCTACTGAGGGTGACATAGTGAAACTCTGTCTCAAAAAAAAAAAAAAGCTCCTTCCTGCTTTGGCTCCTATTTCAGGTGCTGGCAGACCTCAAGTGCAGCCGATTTTACCCATGGAAATGCTGAGGAGTGGTGGTCACCTCATTTATCAGAGCCAGAATAGAAGCTGAGTTTCTATTCTTAGCCGAGAAACGGCCACACTCTGTGGCAGTCTTTGCTTTTTTGTCCTCACTGCACCCCATGCTCCAATTACCTCTCTCCCACTTCTTAGCTATGGGACTTCAGGCAAATAACCCTCGGTTCTCTCATCTGAGAAATGGGAATAATAATAAAGGTACCTCCACCATAGGACTGATGTGAGGGTAACTGGAAGATTCACCAGACTACGCATCACTTTGCCCAGTCACCATAGAGGCTCCGAGAGACAGCACCTTAGACAGCACCTCCTCAGGTCCCCTAGCAGGTGAGGGATGGCTCAGATGTGTGCGACTCCAAAGCCCATGATCCTTTCACTAGTCCAGAGTCTTTTACCACCAAATATATCACATTCCCAGGATGAAGTCGCCTCTTAGGACCTACAGATGGGAGGGGCGTGGCAGCCTTCCTGACATGTGTGCCTTGGCAGTGCCTTCCCTACCCCTTCTGCCAGGTGGCAGTCTGCCCAGCCTACCTTTCTGGGCTTCCTCAAAGCGATCATTCTCTGCCAGCCACTGAGCATAGGGCACGTAGATGTCAACCTTAAACTCAGGATGCTTCTCACCCAAAGCAAAGGCCTGGAGGAGCAAACACAATCTTAAGAAAGCAGCCCCTGTAGCCCCCATGAAAACATGGCACTTGGCTGAATCCCTTAGGGATGTCATATTTTGCCAACCTGACAACTCAGAGGGGGAGAGCGCCTCCCCCCTCAACTACCCCCAGAAATGCAAAAACAAATCAGCTCTTTGAAAACAAAAGGCAATTAACAGCAATATGCAAGTGACTGGATTCAATAACAACACAGTCTGTTTCTGGACCACAGAAGAGGCACAGAATCGGAAACATTTTATTTTGAGGGTTTGCGTGGGCTCCTGTAGCGCTGCAAACAGATTTCTTTTAATTGCAGGCGACACCTAAGGAAACAGAATTGACATTATCGTCATCACTGCTTATTAGCTGTCAAAGATGACTGTGGGCTTGGTGTTCTATGGGACCCAGTGACTGCTTCACCGACGTCCTAGAACCACCTGTCAGGACAGGGGAACCAGAAACAAGCCATGGAAGAAAGTTTGCCTGATGCACAGCTAGGACTAAGTGGTTCTAAAATGCTCTAATTTATGCTGCTTGAGAAATTTACCTTAAGAAGCCATTTTTGCCTCTGTCCCTGGCCCCACCTTTTCTCATCAGTGACCTTGTCACTACACCAAATGGAGCCACTCAGAGGGCAGACAAGTCAGACAACTCCTACCCAGAAAAGGTTTTGCTATCACTCTGCAAAATAGACCACAATGGGTGGGTGCGGCATGGTGGGGATCATGGGTGTGGTCCCTAATTCTCAGAGTGAATGGATGTCTCCCCAGGGAGCTAGGGAGCTGGAAGGTGGGAGCTGAGCCATAGAGGGGGCTGTGTCAGTGGCTGGCCATCTCTCCCACTGGTCTGGCTGATCTTTCTCCCCGCCCACCACACTAGAGAAGCCCAGGTTGGGGCCCAAAATGGAGAGCTGGCCCCCAGCTGGCTCTCACAGTCTGTATCTGGGAAGTAGAGACGGCATTTTCTGCCAGAAAGCTACCCAGCAGGTGTTAAACATCACACAGGTGCATCTTCACATGGAGACGCACCTGAGCCTGTGGTGCTGGTCAGAGGCAGCTCAGACCAACAGCAGGTGCTGGAACTGTCACTTCCACATTCACACCCCTGGTGCCTATCACAGGGGTGGGAAAGAGCAGGCAGTCAATAAAGATTTTCTAAATGAATGAATGAATGAACAAATGGAAAGCTAGTATGTAAAGGCCCACCTAGATAGCCTGTCCCCCAGATTTGAAGTTAAGTCTCCTGACTTCCAAAGTTCACCCTATCATCAGGGCAGCTTCTCCCCATTTAAACCCCAAACGTCCTCTCTACTTACCTACCTGTTTCCCAGGGCTCAGGTGGGACCCCCCCAGCCCACAAGGCACACTTTCTCCTCACCTCATCCCAGCGCTGAGTCTCCACGTGCAGCCGCACCAAGGACTTCAGGTCTCCCATCTTCAGGTAGGTCTCGGCAGCATAGCCAGGGTTATCCAGCTTCTTGAAGTAGCTAGCACACAACAGCAGAGGTTCACGCTCAGCCTTGTCCAGTCTGCGGGCAATGTCGATCAACCTGGAGAGGGAGGATGGGAAGGGAGAAGAGGGACCGCTGTGAAGTGCCTGATGAAAGGAAGTGGTGGTGGGGATTCAGGGCTTCTCAAGGACAGGCTCTATGTCCATTGATTTTGCTGCCCCCCCCCCCCCAGTGCTAATACAGTGCCATGGCCCCTGGAAGATGCTGGATGGGTGTTTATTAAATGAGTACATATTCCAGGGACAAGGAGGGTTGGCTCCAAAGGATACTGTTGGCCACCTCATATAACTTTCACAGAAGTTACTTATCTATCTACACCAGGATCTGGGGATAGAAATGTTTACTTATCCCCTACCAGGTACTAAGACGGTGCCATGAGCTTTCCTATGTGTGATCTCACTGAATCTTCACCACCTTAAAGGTGGGTGCAATTATTTCCATTTTATAGGTGAGAAGACTAAAGTCTAGGGGAAAGGTGAAGCAAGCAGCCCAACTCCACAGCCAGGAAGTTGCAGAGTACTCTTTCTATCACCATTTCAGTAATTCTCACAGAAAGCAAAGGCCAAAGCGTGAGAATTCTTCAACGACTGGCCCTCTCTACAGGAAGAGGCATGTGTGGGGCCTGCTCCGAGCTCTGGAAGAAAGGCCTGCGGGAAGTCTTGATAATGTCTTCTTTCTGGCCAAGGCAGTGACCACAGTGAGGAGCCACAGCGACCCAGCTGGCTCACCACTTCTCCGTGGTGACCAGCCTCCCACTGCTCATAGGGACAAGCGGGCTAGATGGAACGTGCTTGTTCTCTCTGGTCAGGCTGGAATGTGTAGTAACACCAGCTCTCCAGGAGAAGGGATTCTGGCCAGCCTGCTCTTTGTGAGAAAGGAAGGGGAAGCAGCCGTAGCAGATCCCTGCCTTGGAGTCAGAGAAGCACAGGGAGGCCTGTCAGTCTACACATGGAATAATAATGGCAACTAAAAATAACACTGCTCAGCAGAGGATGCATTTTTAGGGAAAGGTGGCACAGGCAGCCCCTCAGAGCCTGAGGAACCTCTCACCCATCATACCAAATGTTTCTGGGGGAGAGGCACCTTTAACAGCTAGACCTGGAAAAGGGATGGATCGTGCTAATGTCTCTTTCTTGAACTAGTTAAGTCTCCCCAGGGTAACCTGATACATTGCACTTACAAATGAAAGTGACATATGAAAAACCAGAGGAATGAATGAAGAGACCCTAAATCACCTCCTTTGTGAAAAGAGTAATTTGGGGGATAAAAATCTATGCCTCTATCTTTAATAAACTTTATTCTTGGGCAAGAGAAAGATGGAGTGATAGGTCACCCACCAATGTCCCTTTGTGAGGAGTCCGCACACAAACCACATGGTGGGGCTCAAGGGGCTACCTGATCATTAACCAGCCCCCCTCCTCCCCAGGTCCTGGGTGGGGCACTGCTACCTGAAGACCACAATTTTGCTTCCAGAACAACCAACAGTCTTTAGGGCACAGACTGAGCCAACGTCAGGAACCCCCTCCCTTCTTGTCTTCCCTTGCCAGCTGCAGCAGCACACACCGACTGTGGGAGGACTCTACACTGAGCCCCAAGACCGAATCCATCATGACTCTGTGCAGCCCCACACCTTGCCCATTCCTGTCCTTCTGCTCTGCACCTTGGTGAAAGGCATCCAGCAAGTGCAGGGCTCGGAATCATCGGGCACCCTCGGTCCTTAGCTCCTCTATCTCTTGCTCCCCCCTGGTCTTCTGCACTGGCCAGCTGCCCATCTCCCTACCTCTAGTTTTCCTCCGTTCTAACCCCACTGCCTGAGGCAGGTCTGACTGCACAGCCCCAGCCATAGGTCCCGTCTCTCTGTTGACAAATCTGAATTCCTCAGTCTGGCACCTGAGGCCCTTGATGCAGCTGCGCCCCCTCCCCAATCTTTTATCCCAACCAGAGCCCATGTGCTCCCTTTGTGCTATTCCTCCTGCCTGCATGTCCTTTCTCTTCGTATCGTCTCTACCTCTTAACATTCTTCAAGGCCTCTTCATGCAAAGACTACTTCCTAGGAGAAGACATCCATGGTTCCCTCCACGGGAATTCTCATTCCCTGATGTACTTATAATTTTTTTGTTCTTTTTTTGGTTCCTACCATTACACTGTTACGGACATTGAAATCACCCAGATCAGAGCCTGAAGCTTAGCTCCAAGATTTCCTGGCTGTTTGGACTTCTCTGATCACTTTTTCTTTGACCCTGGGTTTCCTCATTTGCAAGAAGGGCCTGGAAACACCAACCGTGAGGGTATGGGGAAGGAACCAAATGCCTGCAAGGTCACGGCAGCACCTGGGTTGTAGTGAGCACTCAGCAAATGGCAGTCCCTTCAGTCCCCACCGCCCCTTCTCCCAGGGACTTGACAGGTGCCACAAAGGCAGCAACAGCCTTCTTCCATCTCTGTCTCTCCCAGAGAACCTAGTCGCTTTCACATTTGATTAGATATTTAAAGAGACACTATTTTTTCCCTTGTCAGTCAAAACCAAGAGCTGACATGTTATGACATGCTGCCAAATGCTCCTTGGGACAGAGACTGAAACCTACATGTCAACCCAGCCGTGGTCGCCACTGATCTCAATGGCCTTGACATGCTCTCCTGCTGAGATGTACATTTCCACAGCAGCTTTGGGCTCATTGATATTTCTGGCCCAGTCAGCCTGTTTGGTGATTAGCATCTTTGTTTCTTTGGGGTCTCCAGATCCAAGGAAATCCTGAGGAAGCACAACAAACAAAAACACTCCGGATTAGAACTTCCTGTGCCAGCATCACGTCAGGCTGCTGAAAGCTGGAGCAAGGAAGGGCTCCCTTTGGCTGAAGCAGGCGATCAGGATGCAGGCAGGGCCCATCCCTGTGTGCCTGGGAGGGGGACCGTCCCAGGTGTTCAGGAGGAGTGACGAAGGGCTGCTCCACAGTGTTCCTGGGGGATACTGGGACAGTGTCAAGGACTACAGCTCTCAGTGTTTCCTTCCCTTCTCACTAACGGACATTCACTCTTCAGCTAAACACTTTCTGGACATTTGGGAACTCTGTACCGCAAGGTTTAAGACCAAGTGACTTTGTGTATGTGTCTCTCACATAGCTCAAGATATGTGACTGTTTCTATAGTGACTACACAATAGTCACTAGGGGTGACTATGTCAAATATTCATATCCCCAATCTTTATTCAGATGATCTGAATGATACCTCATGCCTCAGAGGGGGCTAAGCACCTGGCCCCCTAAACGCACACAAACAAAATGATTTAAAGAGTTCTCACTTAGGTCCTCTGTGCCTTTCCTCAACTATCACCACCCGAGAGGATTTGCATCTGTTTGTTGCTTGAATTTAAGGATTTTGCCTAAGACAGATAACAAGCAAAACTCTCTTTGGTTAATTATTTATCAACTGAATGGTATGGGGTCCTGTTCTGAAGTCGGGTCTGCAGGGGTGGTGGTATGGCAGGAGGCCATGGGGGTATCTGAGGTGGGGGAAGGGGCCTAGGAGAGAACCACTGAAGGAAGAGACGCCTGTGATCCCCAAGGCTGGGGACTCAGGCCACAAAGCTTGTGCTCCTTCCACCACCACAGGGGCCTCTGAAGGGCCACGCCCAGCTTCCCTGGGTTGGGAATGTGTGGGAAACAATTTCAGAAAAACAGCTCTTTTTAGAATATAGTTATCCAAAATATATATGAGCAAGTTTGCCATAGTAGATACCACTGGTGCTGACATTTTTAAAGGTGGGGAGTTCAAAAAGTGAAATTGAGAGTGCTTCTAGCCCACATCTTCTGCATTACTAGTAAGAAGCAGTTTGTCTTAGGAATAATGTACCCTGCAGAGAGTGCTCTGTGTCAACCTCACAAAGTATAAAAAAGCACTCCTTTCCCAGTGATTAATACTCATTTGTCAGGAAAGTACAGTCAATGTATGCTAAAAACCACTTCAACAATTAGCTCACTTTTTTTTTTCCATTTGCTTTCAAGGTAATTGTGTAGCTCCTAAAATCATATATTAGGTCGGCCGAAGGGGAGGAAGGGGCTAGGTGCAGTGGCCTGTAATCCCAGCACTTGGGAGGCCGAGGTAGGTGGATTGCCTGAGCTCAGAGGTTCAAGACCAGCCTGAACTAGAGTGAAACCTTGTCTCTAAAAATAGCTGGTAGCTTGGTGCCCGTAGCACAGTAGTTATGGCACCATCCGCATACACTGAGGGTGGCGGGTTCAAACCCGGCCCGGGGCCAGCTAACCAACCATGACAACTGCAACCAAAAATAGCCAGGCGTTGTGGCGGGAGCCTGTAGTCCCAGCTACTTGGGAGGTGGAGGCAGGAGACTCACTTGAGCCCAGGAATTGGAGGTTACTGTGAGCTGTGATGCCACAGCACTCTATCCAGGGTGACAGCTTGAGGCTCTGTCTCAAAAAAAAAAAAAAAAAAAGTGAGACTCTGTTTCAAACAAAAGGGGAGGGGAGGAAGAGACATCATTTACCCTGATGCTGAGGACCCCCTGGAGTTGAGAATGCAGCCACTGACTATACCTAGTCTGGGCCCTTACAGACACATCTTCTACTTGTAGCTGCTACTACATGCATCTTTTTATGCCAACAAAGCTGGAAACTGCCTACCTGGTTGGTGAAATGAGGTTAGCAGTTGGGGAAACGAGAATAAAAATAGCCTTCAATAGTACCTCAGTGAGTGCCCAGTGGATCAGGGGCGACCATAGTAAGGTCAGAGGCTGGGAGGGAGCCATGAGTTTGGGTCCTTGCCCTAGTGAGACCATCCAGGCATATGGGTCACAGGCTTGAAGGAGTCTCCAGCCCAGAAGTCCAGCTCAGGGAGCTGTGACTTAATTGTAGCTGAGTCTAAATGGTTCCTTCAAGGCTCAACAAACTGAGTTTTCAAAGGCTTTCTGGTTCCATGAAGCTAATTTACACGTTATCTAGGGGCCATGTCAAAGACTTTGTCCTGAAGTAGACAGAAAGAGGCTGTGCTGAGTGATGAATGAGACTAAACAGTGTTCCCATGCTTGGTGATTTTGATAAGGACATACTATATAAGAGTTAAGAGCATTATAATTCCCTTTATCACCATATAAACATGTCACTTATCCGGAAAGCATACAATTTATTTGTACGTGGGAATGTAATTTAAAAATTTTCTGAAAACCAGATTGAATCTTGGGAAGCAATTTTCAAGTAAACAAAAACATGCCATGTTAATAAGCACTGGGTCTCCCCTACCCCCAACATAATGTGTATGTACACACTTTCTCAAATTCAGATACTGGGCGGAGGGTGGAAGGAGGGATTGAAACAAAACCAACCTACTTGGAACTGTGATCAAAAACTAAAACCAAAAACAAGTCCCAGAGTATTTACCTTCATAGAGAGACAGAGCAGATGGAGTATGTAAATGGGCTGCATTCCTGGGGGGAGACTGTGAGCACGTGAAGCCCACCGAAGTGTTATGAGGGCCTCAGAGGAGAGGCAGGAACGGGGCAGCCAGAGAGAGGTATGAAGAACATGTACCTCATGGTCATGCTTGGCCCCTCTCATCTTCCTAATCTTTCTGCAGCTTGGCATTTAAGGCTCTCCCCACAAATTATTCTGTACAATTCTCAGAACTAAACTGAAATGTAGCTCTGTTACCCTCCAAGGAGGAAATGGTCCCCAGGTCACCTACCACACAGGAGGGACCCCGACTCAGACCAGCTATCTGGATGCCAAGGCGAGGTATTTCCTACTACACTGCAGGGCCTGCCTGGGGAGGAGTCAAGGGTTCTACAAAGTACCATTGGTCCCAAAGAACAACCAAATCCAGCTGTTCCCAATGCCCACATTTTACCTATGAATTTGATCCTTCAGTAGAGGTTTTGTCCCTAGTTTAAAATTTTGTTATCCCCCAAAGGAGACATACTGACATAGGTGTTCTCATTCCAAATACATCAGGAAATCCTGTATGTGTGTGTGGCGGGAGTATGGCGGAAGGTGAGAAAGATGAACCCGAGGCACCCTAGGTCTGCCCTATGGAGTGAAGGAGTCACCATGGTAGAAAGACAGGCTGGGCTCAGGGGCTTGTCCAGGTACCGATGAACAGTAACTCCTGAGACCATCACAGGGAGCCACACAATCTCCAACCCTAGGATCTAACAGATGATAGAAGATCACAGCCATCTTTGAGAACAGAAGAGCAGAAAAAAATGGGGAAGATTTTCCATTTTGAACTTGAGAGCTAGATAATTACCATTAATAGCCACTAATTGGTTGTGGCTGATGACTCACTTAATAATATGCTGAGAGCCTCTTCTGACACTACTGGGAGAGGCAGGTTAACAAAGGCACCTCTGCGGAAGGGAGACCCTCTTTGCTCGATGCACCCAAGGTCTTCTAACCTTGCATTAAGCTGAACTGCCAATGTCTGGGCTACTTAGTGCAACTCGTTCTCACACAAACCATCAGGAACCTGGTCCAGGAAGCTCTTCTGCTACATGTACCTTTACAAAGCTAGATATGTTGGGGACTAACCTTAATGGGCACCCTCCAAATGCAAAAGGAAATCTCTACGATCACCCCCCGAGACCCGCTGGGTTGGTGTGAGGCACACTGCACCAACACTTAGCTGGAATGAACCCATCACATGGTTGGTAGGACTAGTTTGTGCCTGAGGACATTGATTCTTTGTGGCTCCTGACAAGTTTTGAGACAATTTGTGGGAGATAGTCCCAAAGCCCTGAGCCCTCAATCTTTTTTTTTTTTGAGACAGAGTCTCACTCAGTCACCCTGGGTCCAAGCACTGTGGTGTAATCATAGTTCATAGCAACTTCAAACTCTTGGACTCAAGAAAATCCTCATATCTCAGCTTTTGAGTATCTGAGACTACTGGCATCTGCCATCCCACTGGTTAATTTTTCTATTAAAAAAAAAGAGAGGCTCGGCGCCCGTGGCTCAAGTGACTAAGGCGCCAGCCACATACACCTGAGCTGGTGGGTTCAAATCCAGCCTGGGCCTACCAAACAACAATGACGGCTATAACCAAAAAATTGTCGGGCGTTGTGGCAGGTGCCTATAGTTCCAGCTACTTGGGAGGTGGAGGCAGGAGAATCGCTTGAGCCCAGGACTTGGAGGTTGCTGTGAGCTGTGATGACACGGCATTCTACCCATCTACCCAGGGCAACAGCTTGAGGCTCTGTCTCAAAAAAAAAAAAAAAAAAGTAGAGACAGGGTCTTGCTCTTGCTCAGGCTGGTCTCGAACTCCTGAGCTTAAGCAATCACCCATCTCAGCCTTCCAGAGTGCTAGGATTATAGGTATGAGCCCCTACGTCTGGCCAGCCTTCAATCCTTAATGAAAGGATACACTGGTAAAGACTCACACAGCCCACGTAGCTCTGATGCTAACAAAGGTGTGAACTGTCATACTCTGTCTCTTTGGTGTCACCTGTAAAGGTCAGTTTTGGGTTAGATTCAACCAGCGGCAGTAGATGGTTCCTTTGTTTATCAATGTACCCGTACCCTTTCCAAAGCCATTTTTCATCTGCACCACCTCTTGGAGCAAACAACTTGGACATCGCTGGTCAGTGGGTTCCAAACGGCAGTGTGGGCCTAGGATGTGGGTAGTTTACCTTGGCATACTCAAACATGCAGAGGTCAGTGTACATGTCGAGCGCGAGGTTCTCGTGACCACTCCTCTTGTACAGTTTGGCGGCCTCATGGAACTTCCCCTGGTAGGAAAACACATCTGCCAGAAACAGGTCATTGTTGGTTTCTCCCCGCTTCTTCCTCTCCTGGAAAAATTAGAAGCACAGGAAATGGCCTCTGCAGCCATGGCAGGAAGCAGCCTTTACAAAGGTTACATGTTGCTATTTCAAGTTAAGCCCATGGCCTTCCTATTGGAATCTACATTTGGCTTCTAGGCTGTTGTGTCTCTCACCTAGGTTCTGGTGGGAATGCCTGACAACAAAAGCAGATATTTTTTCCAGACAAGTGAAGATCAAAAAAGATGCAAACCTTTGTTTGTTCAATGGAAATTCCTCAGGGTTGCTTTCCTGTATATTCTTCCAAATGGATGGTTTGGATTGTGTGTGCTACCAACTTACTGGTGATCCCTAAGGTCCCAAGATCTCCCAAATCTGCAGGCTTGGTATGCCAGAGTTGTGATCATGAGGATGACAGATAAGGAGAAAGCTTAGGGTTTCCGCCCAAGACAGAGCCTAATTAAATAGGATAATAAATCTTTCTACGTTCCTACTTTTCTTCCTTCTTTTTTTTTTTTTTTTT
>CAUYON010162935.1:0-29549 GCA_963573935.1 Arctocebus calabarensis | reverse complement strand
CCTTCAATACATGGATGGATTAGTAAACTGGTATATGTATACTATGGAATATTATTCACCCATAAAAAGATTTTGTACCTTTTGTAACAACCTGGATGGAATTGGAGACCATTCTCCTAAGTGAATGGTATCACAAGAACGGAAAAACAAACATCACAATAACATATACTCAGTACTAGATTAGAGCTAGTAAATTAAAGTAAATTAACACCTACATGTTCACTTGAGAGAAAAACTCAGTGACATTAAAGGAGGACAGAAGGGAAGAAGTTGGGTAAATTCACCCCCAATGGAGACATTGCACGGGTATACTGCATACTTCCTGTATGAAGGACATGCCTGAAACACAGACATTTACCTCTCAAAAGCCAACTAGGTAATCTAATAACATGCATTCTCCTATTAATCTGAAATTAAAAAAAATAACTATGACAAATTAAGAAACTAATATATGCCTAACTGTCACTTACTGGCTATTTTGTATATTTATCTCAGAGTCAGGATTTAAAACAAACAAAAAACATACCACATAGATCATGATAAACATTATCTCCTTCAGACCAAAAGAGATGTTATGAGAAACTGTGAACTTTGCAGATAGGAAGTTCTAAACCCTGTAAGAACAAAACATGGGATGTCCTGAATTTGTTGGCAGTTGGCACATACCCCAAACCAAGTGGGTACTTAATTAATGGTTGTTAACCTCATTGTTTATGAACTGTTTTCTTTTACATGGACCACTTTACTCCCAAGCATTAGCCAACCAGTATGAAGTATTTTTTTCCATATCACTTGGTCATCAAAATTTAATTATCCTACTTACAATTCAAATTTGATTTAAAAGTCAGCAAAATTCCTACTGCCTTCCTTTAGAAATTGCAGCCGACTACAGGAGCATGACCTCCTCCCAGAGGGCTCCTAACCACATGCCATGGTCTCCCTGCACCCTCCCCAGGCACCTCCTGCCTCAGAGCCCCTGTGTGGGTCACTCTGTTCCCTGCAGGTCTAGGCCTGTCTTGATCATCCTTTTGAAGCAGCCCTCCCCTCCTCTTCCTGCTTCACTTCCTGACCATTTAATTTTTTCCTCCTAGTATGTATCATCATCCAACACAGTATGTGTTTCTTTTTATTTATTTTCTGAAAATTTTATTACTACTTTACTCATAGGTAAATGATGGTTGATTGAAAAGGAAAAATTGATTATAATAGGAGAATAAAAGGAAAACCAGTCTCTTTTTTTCATATTCTGAGACATCTTCTGGGCCCATGAATGGAAGTGGAGGTCATTATCTTACATATTTGCTTTTTAATCCCTCTATTAGAATGTAAGCTCCTCACAGGCAGGGACTTGGCTTTGTTTGCTGATATATTTTCAACACCAAGATACTGTGCCCTTTCTGGCAGGAGCTGAATAAAGGGGTGTTACCAGATGAATGAACAGGCACAATTGGGTAGTTGAGTTAGAAAACAGAAATGTGAACAGCAGTGTGGGCTGAAGTCTTCCCAGTATGTCTCAAGGATGGGGTACTGGCTCATATTCGGGGCTTCTGCCATAGAAGAAAATGAAAAGGGCTGAGAAATGTTTAGTGACATGCATGGGTCCTTATGAAAGTTTTGAGGTAGACCATGTTACAGGCCATTATTTTTCTTCTAAGAAACACAGTTGACAGCATCCTTTCTAATTCACCCATGCCACTTTCCACTTGCTCAGCTTATCGTGTTGCTGCAACGGCTGCATCTGCCTCTGCTCATGTGGATTTTATGTTTCTGGATTTTTGTGCATCTCAAAACTCTCATAATGACCCATCTTTCATATTCTGGGTAAAGGTACTCATTGGGTTGATCTGACTTTGAACAAAGGGCTTGAAAAGACTTTTGTTGTGGGATTGGCCAGGTGCTCTGAAGCCCAAAGAATCTCTCGTGAGGGTGATGGCCCAACACAGGCCCTGGGGAAGGGTCTGAATAAAGTCTGGGGTCTTGAAGATGGTGTGAACCAGCTGCCCTCAGTACCAGAAAAAGCTTTGTGAAAGGGGGACTAATTCTACACCTGTGTTTGTTGGGACTTTGGCTTCATAAACACTATGTTTGTATTTTCTGAACTTTCACACTTTTTTTTTTTTTTTTTTGGTAGAGACAGAGTCTTACTTTATCACCCTTGGTACAGTGCTATGGCGTCACACAGCTCACAGCAACCTCCAATTCTTGGGCTTAGGCAATTCTCTTGCTTCAGCCTCCCCTGTAGCTGGGACTATAGGTGCCCGCCACAACGCCCAGCTATTTTTTCTGGTTTTGCAGTTCGGGCAAGGCCAGGTTTGAACCTGCCACCTTTGGTATATGGGGCCGGCGCCCTACTTGATGAGCCACAGGCATCGTCCAACAACTACATTAATGAACTTCTAATTTCTATAAAAATGCATCAAATTGCTACTTCTAACAATTTGAGTCAGATTTCCACACAGGGGCATTACTCACTACCTGTTAGAAGCAGCATACAGAAACCAGAGGGAAAATTTTCCTACAGCAAAAATGCTCCAGACACAAAGTTAGAAATCAGAAGTAAAAGTTGTAGCAAAAACATCAGACTACAGGAAACTGAACCCCAGTGGAAGCAGGGTGTCTGTGGGGGGCAGGTAGAGGCACGGTAGACGCGGCTCAGCCCTGCTTCCCTGGGATCAGTACATTTTTTTATGCGACATGAATGTTGTGTATTAGGAAATTGTATGTTGCTCTCATGCTTAGCACCCCAGGCAGGAATAGACTTTGCTACAATGGCATTAACAAGAAGTGCTGCTCCACTTAGCTGGTCTTTGTCATTCCAAGCATGAGACCACTGGCTGTCATCAGGAGAGTTCAGTGTACACTGCCTGGAGCTGTCTCTGTCTCACAGTCCATTCTCTCATTACTAAGTTCTTACTCATCACACCTCGAAAGGCTCCAAGTTCACCCACCGTCCTCATACGCTGAGTTATGCAGCATGGTCTGCAGAAAGCCAACCACTGGCCTTCCTTGTCCAGAAGCCTGGGTGGGTAGTGAAGAACATGAATTCTGCAGGAGAAATAAGGCCAGCATTGCCACCTACTGATGTGGGGGCTGGGGGAGGGTTACTTCACTTCATAGCTCCTCCCTTTTCCTCATCGGTAAAATGGGGACATCAGTATCTTCCCCCAAATAGTGTCTGATGATGATTTACCTTAGACCTAGGCATGTATTAAGCCCTCCATGCACGGCTGGAACCGGGGAGCTGTCCCCGGACCAGGGGCCGTCCCTTTGGCTGTGTCCGCAGCCACCTGTCTTCTTCTCACTATTATAACATGTGTCCTCTGTCACCGAGTGCTGCTTCCTATGCTTTGCTGATGAGCCCTTTCGAGGTGCCCTGCCTATCACACTTGCCTTCTCTGGAGCAATGAACACTCAGGGGTCTTGTTTGGTCACTCGGTGGACACTGTGTTACACCTCCTTATGAGGTTCTGAATGTTCCCTCATCCAGCGGTGCCTGCCTCCTCCTGTGCATGTGGGAGGCTGCGTCTGACACACAGCGAGGACCGTTTCACACTCTGATTTGCCTTTGTTTGCCTCTAAACTTCTTTGTTCCATGTTAGTAAATTCTGTAGATCTCATTTAGTGCTCTGGGGGCATAAGAATGTATTGCTCCTGCCATTTGTCATTCCTCCACTTGGCACAGTGCTGACCATATAGAGACAACCTGATATTACTAATAATATTTAAAGAGGTTCACAAAGTTTCCCCAAGAAATAGAGCCAAATCTCAAATGCAGCATGCAGACCCCAACCTCCAACTGCAGAAAATGGAGGCAAATGTATTTTAGAATGTTGCAGTGCTATTTTTCCTTCTGTGTACAGATAATGAGGATCCTAATAAGATATGTGGTTGCAGAGACATGAAGGAAACCTGTGATCATTCAGCTACAGTGAAAACTGTATTATGTCATCGGGGCAGAGGGGGTACCCACAAAACTCCCACCAAATAGTAACTGAAGTAAATTGAGCATCCTAAATTATTAACGGGACTTGACACAGAGTTTGATCCTGGCTCAGCTAACAGAATATGCAAACAAACAAAACACGATAAGAGAGTGGAAATGACCTAGTCAATCAAACATCAGATAGCATCACTAAACAACCACTTATCACAATGCCAGGGAAAGACTACGAAGCTTTGTGCATGCCCAGCAGAGTTGCTTCCACATATTCACACTTAACTGGGCTAGTAATTTCACTCCACCTGACAGATAACAAGGAAAACCTGAAAAGTCAACATTAAACAACTACTAATTATAATAAAAAAAAAAAAGATACCAGGCAAGGGGGGCATCAGAAACTTGTTTCAAGGAGGGGGGGGGCTCATCCTTTGACTAATAATAAAAAGAAAAAGAAACCCTGGGTTGTAGAAACACAGGCGATGAACACTGCTGTCAATACCATTGCGTTGCCCTTGGGTATCTCCTTTTATAGCAAAGTCACCAAGGATGCCACAACTTGAAACATTCACAATAATGAAAAGATTGATTCATTAATTCCGTGTCAACTACAGCGTGCCAGGCAATGTAATGGGTGTGAGAAATATGGAGATGAATACAAGTGCTTGCTTTATAGGAGCTCATGGTTTATTTGGAGACAAAAGTGAACAGATAAGTTATGATACAGCGTTGTAAACACTAAGATGTATACGGGGAGGAGGGGGAGATGAGAGGCTCTGCGAGGTTCAGAAGTCCCTTCGGAATTTTAAATTATTTTCAGAAGAGTGTTATTAGCTCACATGTATTTTATTATTTGAAATATATAATTCCCCTTTCAACATGTCCTAACTGAGATAAGTAAATGTTGAATATCTGAATGTGGTATTCACCTTCTTGCCCTTAGAGAGAGAGAGAGGGAGGGAGAGTATGCTTTCATTTCAGCATGGAATCCCTTCAAGAGTTGGCTGAAGATAGAATCAGGAGTTCAAAGACTTGGGAGGTCACCCAGGCTGAGCTCCCACCTGGCACAGGAATGTCCTTTTCAACACACGGATGTGTATCTCTCTGCTGCCTCCTTACAAGGCCAGGGCCCTCCAGTTTGTCCCTTGCCCCTAGATCCTGAGGGAGCAGAGACCGCAGCCTGGCCACTTCCTTGTTGCTGCTGATTCCGTCCTGTGGATGGACAACAGTAGGCTCCATATGTCATCACTGGATGCCTTTAAAATGTAGGAAAGCTTCTAAAATGCTTATTAAAACTTTCTGATGAAAAGTTGAGACATCTTCATTTCCTTCAAACAATTATATTGAAGCACTGTTTCCAAATCCCACACTTCAGGCATGATTCTTTGAATTTTCTATCAAACTTCCTAAGCCTGGCACCTGTTCCTTCATCCTGTGTGAGGTGCTCTCAGCAGCACTCTTTGCCTGGTTGGCTGCTTCCCTAAAAGTCACCCTTCATTGCTACTGCCAGCTGGGCCTGGAGACCCCACGACTGTGCTTTCTTTTCTCCTATTAGACCTCTTTAATACCTTGGTTGTAAACTCCAAAGCAGAATTTAAATCAATTTGATTGACCAAATATAAATCTCTTTTTTCTAAGTTAACTATGCTTAAATAACTTCAAATTAAAGCAGTCTTTGAGATCTGCTCTATTAGACATCCTTCTCTCCCCCCACCCCATCTAATCATAAAAGGAGAGCAAATTTGCCTCAAAAGTCCTGTGCTGGACAGAGTCTAGGCGTAGTTAGGCACTGTGACAGCCATATGGAAAGAAGATAGTGTCCAAAGAAAGAAATAGTAGATTACTTTACCCCTGATCAATTTACCAACTTACTGCTGTGTCTACGTGAGTAGAAGAGGAATATCAACCATTCATGGGACTTGGCCCATATTTAAAAGCTCTAGCTCTAGCAAACTTTGTCCCTAAATTCTGACTAGCCAGAGCAGGAGTTCTCCATCCTGGGGAAAGGGAAAGACAAGTGCAGACAGTACTTGTATACTGTAATGGTCTGCTTATCTGTCTTCCCTCTCAGACCTTGAGCTTCTTGAGTTAAATGAGTATTGAGCATCTTGAAAATAAATGCCTTGTACTTTCAAAGACAAACCTAGTAGTAGTCATTAGGAGAAATGCAGTGGTGTGTATTGAATGAATTACACCTTCATCATTCTTGAGTCTGTAGAGTAATTCTTCATGAGTTGTACCTGGAGTGAAATAAAATCCCTTACATATAAAATACCCTTCCTACAAGGGGATGCTTTCTACTGTTGCATCCTGATTTGATTATTCTGCCTTCTTGTGAGGGTTTTTGCTTCTGTTTTTGCACCAGCCTACTTAGAAAAGATTATTTTTCTTGCTGTGAAAGGATACTGCATGAGAATGGAGGCCCAGGCTCATGCAAGAGACTTCGCAAACCCCTTCCCTCATCACGCTTTGTTTTCTTCTATAATTATGGTAAAATGCAAATTGAATAAAGCAGAATGATTTTTAAAACTATGAAGTATCACATGATAACTTGATGTTATTTCAATGGATTTTATATTATACTGCACAGCTCTAGTCTCTTTATCTATGTAGTACATTCATTCCATCAGTAATTATTGAATAACTATAAAGTATTTGGCTCATGAGATACCAGAAAAAAGAGTACCTAGTGTAGAATTTAACAGATACTAAGCATCTGATAAGTACTGTTTTAATTTTATAAAATGTAATCCTGTAAACAACGTTTTGACATAAGAATTATAATTACCCTATTACAAATAATTCAGTGAGTATATGTAATTTGCTCTAGATCACACAGCTAGGTAAATTCAAAGGCAGAATTTATGAGTTATTGTTGACTCCAGTGATCTCTCCTTCGTATCACAGCTGCTGTCCCTTCAAGATCAGCTCAGGTGGAGAGAGGGCTAGTGTGAGATGTAGCAGGTCTTAGATGTGGTAACAAGGGGGCTATGATTTATTTTTATTAAAGGACCTTCAGATTGGCTTAAATGGTTTTTCCCACTCTTGCATGAACTTCAGCCTCCCTTCAGACTTTTATCTGATAAAAATCCCAACCATTCTATTCTGCCTGTGGATCTGGTTCAGTGGCTCTCCAATTTGGCTTAGAATTCAGGATTCTTGATGGGCTTCTCCTAAGAAGCTTCTCATCAAGCCAATTTGGGAAATATTAAAGGCCTGCTTGCTCATTGTGATATTATTGCCATTTTTCTTGACTAAATTTCCATGTAATTAGATGTCAGCAAAAAAATGCATACTGTAGAGTAAAAAGACCTCCTGCACAAACCCACAGGCATAACTGAGTTGCTGGAGAACTCTGGGTCTGCTCGCTGCCCCGCAGTGAGGAGACCTGCCTGCACTTCAGACCCTCTCAGTTGCACGGCTCACCGGTTGCCCAGGTCACTGTAGCCCTGTGGATCCCAGGAGGTGGCTGCACAGTCTCCTTGAAGTACTGGCTCCAGAGAACTCCCCCTGGACTGAGGCATCTGATGCACGGGATGAGGTGCTGATGAGACATTGGAAGTTTGTTCCAGAGGGCACTCCTAAAGAGCTCTTCCCAGCGTGGCTACAGGGGGATGATCCCATCTGCAGTGGGGAAAGATGTAGAATAAGGAGATACTCTCCTTTGAAGAGACAGACTTTTCTAACACATTTGTTTAAAATAACTTTGTGTTTAATATGAAAGAAATCTCTTGAAGGAAAAGGTTATGTGCCTAAATGGGGGGGGCAAATGTAGAATTTGCTTGAAACTTTTCTTTGTGATTTTTTGAGCAGAGCCCAGGCAATACCCTTGAGATGGGTAGAGGATATTGTCTTGGCTCTTTGCACAGTGTACTGAAAAGACGAAGCAGCTCTTTTCCTCTTACCTATGAATTCTTCCTGGAATTTCTGGAATCTGTCCTTGAATCTTATGGCTCCAGATGTCATCAGGACTGGAAGCTAATTCTGTGAGTTAGGGTGATACTGAAAGGGTTACTGTTTTTCTCTGCTGGCCCAAAGCCAACAACTTCAGCCCAGAGCAATCCCTGCCTTGGCAAATCAGAATATTGTTGATGTAAAAAAAATAGAGAAAGAATGTCTGCCTGGGTGTAGAAACTGTAAGACTTGCAAACTCATGTATCAGACATGTGTGGCTTCTCCTACAGAAGAAGAGGAAATGTGTTGCTTTCTTGTGATGATGATAAAATGGCTTCCCTGTTAGAGTAAGAATTTTGGCAGAACACCTAGAAAGAAGATCAAAAAGAAAAGAAATGATAAGTAAAGAGAAACATTATTTATAGTAGCAGTGGCATCTTTTCAGTTAAGAATCTTATCACTGGGGAAAAGACTTTCTATTAATTAAATGGTGCTAGGAGAACCAGTTAACCACATGTAGAACATTCAAACTGGACCCACACTGCTCAACATCGACAAAAATTGATTATTGTTGGATAAAAGATTTAAATTTAAGACATGAAATAACAAAGACCCCAGAAGAGAGTGTGGAGAAAACATTTGAAGATTGGCCTGGAGAAAGACTATAAGGGAGACCCCCCCCTTGCCAATTACAGCAACATCAAAAATTAAATAAGTAGGATTTGATCAAGCTAAAAATCTTCTGCACAGCTAAGAGTACCACAACTAAAGCAAACAGAGCCTTCAGAATTGGGGAAGATTTTTGCATGTTCTGAATCTGACAAATGTCTGATAACTACAATCCACATAGAACTCAAATTAATCAATAAGAAAGAAGCAAACAATCCCCTTTGTAAGTAGGCAAGAGACTTGAATAGAAACTCCTCTGAAAATGGCAGATGAATGGCCAAACACATGAAAAAATGCTCATCATCATTAATCATCAGAGAAATGCAAATCAAAACCATGCTGAGAAAGCACCTACTCCAGTAAGATTAGCCCACATCACAAAACCCCCAAACTGAAGATGCTGGTGTGAATGTGGAAAGAAGGAAATACTTTTGCACTGCTGGTGGGATTGCAAAGTAATACAAACTTTTTGGAAAGAAGTATGGAGAATTCTCAAAGAACTAAAAGTAAACCTTCCATTTGATCCTGCATTTCCATTACTAGGTATCTACCCTGAAGAACAAAAATCATTTTACCACCAAGACATTTGCACAAGAAAGTTTATTTCAGCTCAATTCATAATTGCCAGGTTGTGAAAGCAATCCAAGTGCCCATCATCCCTCAGATGGACCAACAAATTGTAGCATGTGTATAACATGGAATACTATACAGCCATAAGAAAAGTTGAAAACCTTACATCTATGTTTACCTGAATGGAGTTGAAACACATTCTTCTTAGTAAACTATCTCAAGAATGGACAAAAAATATCCAATGTACTCAATACTGATATGAAATCAATATATAAGCAATTGCACGTCCACATGAATGACAAAAAACAAATATAGTCTAGTGAGAGAGAGGGAAGAGGAGAGAAAGGGGTAGAGGGAGGGGGGAGTGATTGGCAGGAGGAGGGAGGGCAATTGGCAGAATCTCACCTGATGTGCACAATGTGAGGGTGTTCAGCATGCCCCCTGGGTGGAGGGCTCAACTACAACTTAAACTTTACCTTGGAAGTGAGAACAATGTAACCTAAAAATTTGTACCCTCATATTAATTAAAAATAAAAGATAAAAGAATATCATCACAATCTGTGGAGAAAATTCAGAGTCTCAAGTCCCCATGGCCAGTAAAGGAAGGGCCAGCTTTGATTCAAGAAGAGGACAGCTTGGTCAGTGAAGAGGATGCCATCCAGGATGGGAAGAGTCAAAGGAGAATGGTTTGGGGTGTCCTTGACTGGACAGAGATTACAAATCCCTAGTGAGGGTGCCCTGTTGAGTAAACCAAGACAACACCCACACACCCACACAATTCAGGTTTAAATAATTGTATGATTATAAAAATAGCTTCTAACTGTTTTCTAACTACCTGCAGTCAGCCCATCATATCTACAGGTTTTGCATCTGCATATTCAGCCAACCACAGGTTGAAATATAGTTATACCTACAATGAGTGTACCTGTACAGACTTTTCTCTCATGTTTATTCACTAAACAATATGTGATATAACAGCTGTGTGTATTAACACAGCATTTGCACTGTATCAAGTATTATATATAATGCATAGATGATTTATACCAGAGGATGTGTGTAGGTTATATATGCAAATTCTATAACATTTTACATAAGAAACTTTAGCTTAATTGATTTGGGGATCCTTAAGGGTCCTGGAACCAATCCCCCATGGATACCAAGGGATGCTGTATTTCTTTTATTCATAATATACTGGATCTTTTCTATTAATTTCTTTGCTTCTAACATCTCTATTCAAGAATGTTTTTACTAGGAGAAAGAACCCAAATCTAGGAAAAATAAACTAATCATTCAGAGGTCACTACTATGAAATCAAAGTAGTCTTCTTAGATAGCCAGGACACATGGAGTAAGTATCCTGGCTATCTAAAATTGTATGGAAACAAAATTGTATCTTCCTACAGGATACAATATCCTAAAGATAACATTAAATTTTAAGAACTCTTTCATTCCCAATTCCACAGTTTTTGCTTTATCAACTACTTGACATTGTAAATTTCCTACAGAAGAACCTCTGTATGTTGACCACTCAAGGGAGTATAACAACCTGGATAACATATGGAGGTGGTCAACATAAGGAACTAGGCCTGCTGTACTGATACACACATGTGCTTTACTTTCTCATACAGCTTTTATCAGAGAATATTATATGAAATCATACATAATCAAAATAGTAAAATCATATATTTTGTATCATACAAAATCAATACATTTACTGTTTTCTCATGGTTTAGCCATTCTTCTGGGGGAAAAAAGAGTCAATCTTGGTCTGTTTCTTATTCTTATTACAAATGTAAGTGGAAAGGTACTCTCAACAATGGCTACATCACTCAACACTACACCTGGGCATTTTTCCAAAGCAAGTGACTTCAACTGCATTATCAGATACCTGACATCCTTTTTTTGAGTCTCTACAATTTCTGTGTTATCCTCACTGAGCTTCTTCTACTTTATCAGTTGCTTCATGCACTTTTATGCTGGTCTGTGGCTCCGTCAGTATCCCGTGGGAAATTGCTTGTAGGTCATGTGCCTTCCAGGTGGCCACCTCATCCTCCATTGCAACAAAAACTTCCAAATCCACCCCTTTGAATCCTGTCATGAGAAATGGACTGTCTGACGGGGCCAAAACATCATTCCCTTGGGTTGTGATTAATCCCACTTTCCTGAAACACTCTATATCATTGCTGGCTTAACTTTATTCCAAGAAGACCTGAGTGCAGCATCTGGAGCATTAATTGATGCAGTTGATGGCTTACGTGCACAAATGAACCTCAGATTTGTGTTTAGTAATGACCCACTGTGGGAGTACATTTTAAAAGTTTTGATGCTGTCTTGGTCAAAAGGTTGAATTTGTTGAGGTCATGTTTGGAAGCAGAAATTTCAGTGACATGATTATGAGATGAGGACTCACTTACAGGTGGCTAGGACCATTGTCTGCTGTCAGGAGAGTAGAGATATCTCTATTTTTTGGTCAATACCATTTATCCACTCCTCAAACAAGGAACCAGTCTTCCATGTGCATTTGTTTGAGCTCCAAGTGATGGGGAGGTCTTTGGGCTTCAGATTCTGAATTCACATGGCTTTCTTCATTTACCAGTCACCAAATGCTTTAGTTTCTTTCCAGCTGAGTTAACACAGAGCAGAACTGCGAAATGTTCCTTGGAAAGTTTTCCACTCTTAAATTTGTCAGTCTTCATGATGAGGCTCCTATCAGGCATCATCTTGAAACAGAGTCTGCACTGGTCAGCGTTAAAGATGTTGTCATCTGGGTGGCGCCTGTGGCTCATTGAGTAGGGCACCGGCCCATATACCGGCAGGTTCAAACCCAGCCTTGGCCGAACTGCAAAACAGAAAAATAGCCTGGTGTTGTAGCGGACACCTGTAGTCTCAGCTACTTGGGAGGCTGAAGCAAGAGAATCACCTAAGCCCAGGAGTTGGAGGTTGCTGTGAGCTGTGTGAAGTCACAGCACTCTACTAAGAGTGATAAAGTGAGACTCTGCCTCTACAAAAAAAAAAAAAAAGATATTGTCATCTTTGAAGCCTCAGGTGAAGTCTAGGAACTTTCTGATGAATTCTTCCACAACTTCTACTAGAACTTCATGAGACTCACCACACAGGACTTTCTGGGAGATCTCATGCCACAGTTTAAATTTCTCAAGCCAACCACATGATACTTAGAAATCTTCCACCTCGAATTCCTATGCCAATGTTTTAGCAACTTCTTGGATCATTGGCCTGGAGACACAAGTGTTAACTGCCCCTATTTGTTTGAACCAACTTAATGTGGCATCAGCAACTTCATCAAGGGATGTTTTCCTCCTTTTCCACTGTAGGTCTCTGTTCTCCTTACCATATCTCTCCAAGTACTCATGTTTAATTTTTTTGGATGTTGCTAACTGTGGTCTTGCTAACATCAAAGCAAGACATTTCTTTGGTTGCTGTTTTCCAGAAAACGTAGATCAACCTTTTCCTTCAATGTCAGTTCTTTGAGTTCTTTTCTTTGTCCTATCATGTCTGCATTAATTATAAAATTTTTCAATAATTATAGAATGTACCTACATTTCAGACCAGTTCTTCATGTTGAAAAACCCCATAAGACATGATAAACAATAAGTTAGGCCTAATTGAATACGTTCTAATAATCAAACATGAAAAAAGAACGTATACAAAAGAGCAAATAATACAACTATTATTGTATAGTTGTATATAAAGTAGACTCAACTGGTCAAGGAGGAGAAGGTAAATTTACATCCTGTGTCACAGTCCAAGTGGTTAAGATAAAACTTACAGAGCTGGTCAGTATATGGAAGTCATTCTTCCACTGAGCACCTGTGGTACATGTCTGATCATGAAAGTTAGGTCAACTTAAGTATTGGAGGGTCTGCTGAATTAATTCAGGGAATTAATTCTGGAGAATTTGTCAGAAGATTTAAGAAAGATAGATATTGGAATTTTTTCAACATCAGATAAGGAGGTGGCCAACCATGGAGGGTCTACTGTATTTGTGGCACACAGGTGATATTGAAGCCTATATAAACTTTTTGAGATTGGCACATTACCTCTACATATTTTATATTGCAAAGTAGGCAACATAATTATGAATATTGTCTTCGTAAACATTTATTGAATAATGATTAATGTTGCTGAGACTATTTATTATAGAATTGGACAAAGTTGAAATAAGATGCAAAACCTAAATTTGGCTTACTAACATCAGAACACGTTGTTTTGGCTGTCTCGTCTCTGAGTAGTAAAATGATCTCACAAAAGTTTTACATTATTAGAATATTGCTCAAATAGGTTGTATTCACAGAGAGCAAAAAGCTCTACAGATCTCCTCTGAAAAGATAGCACCCAAATAGTTAGCGATTTCTCCTTCTATGGATGGAATCGTACATAATGAATGTTCCCTGATGGCTGCAGGAGTTGTGTGTGGCTATAATTAATGTTATAGAACCCAGTGGAGTTCATTTAATCAAGTCTGTAATGGTGGTATTGACTGTAAAATCTAATGAAGTGATACTAAACAGCTGATTTGAGATTGGAGTGGGAGTGTTCAAAGACATGTTTAATACCACTTATAGGCTAAAATATTGTTAAGGACAAAGGCACAAGAGTTAGGACAATGGAAAACCTCCTTGTTTTTATTCTGAACTATTCAAGAATAGTAGGACTATTCAAGAATAATAGGACTATTCAAGTCCTACTATTTTTGATTTGAACAAAATGCTAAAAACCACTATTCGAAACTTATTTGCTCCAAAGAGTTAATAACAAATTTGAATCTTCAGAAGTTCATGGGAGATTTGAAAAACAAGCTCTTACAAAATTCATCTGTCTGCCATTACTAAAAATTTGATCATAAAATGAAAATGAATGACTGGATATGGGTGTAAGAATTGAGATGGGTACATATGTCATATGGCAAGGAGAGGAAAAGGAAATGATTCTGGGGAATTTGTCAGAAGATTTAAGAAAGATATTGGAATTTTTTCAGCAATCAGATAAAGAGCAGCACAAAAAGAACTTTTAAATGCAACACAAGCTTGCTGAAGACGTAATGAGAAAAATATAAGGTGTATTAGCTTAAGAGTTAAGATGAACTGGCCTTCATTCAGGTGGTAGTGCCCATTTGAACTTTTAGGAGTAAATGACCTTGGTGAAAATTGTGATGAATAAACTGTATCTCTGCAGAAGGAAAAGGCCCACACTAAAATCAAGGTAATAGAATGAGAGGCAGAGAATAAAATGAATCAAAAAAGAAAAATATAAAGTAGTTATCTACAAATACTAGTATATGAAATAAACAGCTTAGAGAGAAAAATTGAAGAAGAAAATAACAGCATGGAATGTGGTAGTTTATTTCCACATTATTAAAGGAGGCTTATAGCCTTAACATACAAGTTCATCAATATAAATAAAAGTACACAAGCATTTGCAGAGGCCAGAAAAGAGTAAGGAGAAATAAAGAGCTTAGATGTAAGATTTCTCCAACTTCCCAAGACAAAATTTCTCTGGAGGGAGAAAAAAAAAAGTTTCTTTGTTTAGATTATCCTGAATTAGAATAAAGAGAAGTTTATCCTCTTTTCTTCCCCCTGTTCGTTGAAATAGCCAAACATCCCAAAATCACCCATCTGTGCTTCACTTATTTTTATACTGGAAATACTACCTATAAGCTTTTTAAAGCAAAAGTAAGATCTTATGCCTTCATTAGTTTGTAAATAAGTGTTCACATAGTGCCTTACTGATTCCAGCTCCAATTCCAGCTGAGCTGAAATAATAGCAAACCCATGTCCTAGAAACTTCCTGCCATTGCCTAATTGTTTTCTATGTGTTTTTAGATGTATTTGTTTGCTTGCTTTTATTTCTATGACCTCAGTGTCACATACAAACTTGCATAGGTGACCCATACATTTGAAATGGCCAGAGAGTTCAGTATCCATTGATAAAAACTGGGTTGCACCAATAAAAGACGGGTGCTGAACAAAGAGATGGGAACAGCCTGAGGAAATCCTGTCTGAAACTATGGTAGGAGGAGTGGGCAGGCAGGGGCGGTGGGGGGGTCAAGGGAGGGGCAAAGCCAGGAGCCAGAGCTGTGACAGACGCCTCCCAGATGTGGATGGTAACAGGTGGCGTTCACAGACAGAGAGCAACGAGGACAGCCTCTCTCTCCTCCAAATGGAGGCTGAGCAACGAGGACAACCTCTCTGTCCTCCAGATGGAGGCCGAGCAGTCTCCACTGTGGTTTGCGGAGGAGCCACGGCTGGATGATCTGAGTTTCCAGGACATATGTTCGGATTTTGGTGGAACCTGGAGGAGCGTTGAGCCTGAAACATGAAATAGAAACACTGACAAGACATACTCCAGATTACCCCAGACCTTCCTGCAGAGGCAATCAAGCAGCTTTGGGGAGTCAGTGTCTAGAAACAGCTTCTGATCTCGCTCACAGCACCTGGAAAGAATTCGCAAAATGCGAATACACTCCAACACCATGCCTTGTTTTTCCTAAATTATACCTTTTTTTCTTCTTGTAGCAAACATGAGAGTTTAATATTTTCCCTTGTTTTTATTCTTTCCTTTCTTTTTTTTTTTCTTTTATTTTTGAGATAGCGTCATTCTGTCACCCTGGGTAGAGTGCCGTGGTGGGCATAGATCACAGCAACCTCAAACTCCTGGACTCAAGCGATCCCCTTGCCTCAGCCTCCTAAGTAGCTGGGACTACAGGCACCTGCCACAACACCCTGCTAGATTTCCTATTTTTAGTAGAGATGGGGTCTGGCTCTTGCTCAGGCTGGTCTCCAACTCCAGGAGATTGCTCAGGCAATCCACCCACCTCAGCCTCCCTGAGTGCTAGGATTACAGATGTGAGTAACCGCGCCCAACTCCTTGCTTTTATTCTTAGATTATTTTGTATCCTCAAAACTGGTAAAAGAAAAGGGGGTGACTTGTGGCTTTTATAATCCTAGCAATTTCTCACAGCTAAACCTTCTTAAGTATGGTGTAATTTTAATACACAGAATAAACTGGGGCATCATCTTGTGGTCCCCAAATGCTCCACGTGTAGCAAGGTGTATTAGTCATCAATCAGGCAGAATTGCCCCTATTATCTATTAAGCACTGACTACCCAGAGCTATAAAACTGAATGAAGATGTCGAAGTTCTGCCCTGTGGTTTTATAATCTACTCATAAAAGGTGAATCACTTAACTAAGTAAAAACCACAAGGTAACTGCTCAGAGTTGCTCACAGTCTCCTCTTGGGCCATGCAGAGAAGCAAAATCAGTACCCAGCTGCTTTGAAAATGTCCGTTCTGTTATTCACAGCACTCTAGTCCAGATATCTCGGTTCTTAATTCCATTAGCTCCAAGGAAAAACCAGATGCAGAAGTTACTGCCCCATATGCCATTTTCTTTATAAGAAAGATGTAGAAATATATGTCAATAATTCTGGAGCATGACAATTTACTTGCTCATACTCACAAAAATGCACGGGACAGGGGGCCTGCTGGAGAATCTACAGTGCTCACACTAACCCAGGTACAAACTCACCTTGATCCCCACCTCTGACAATAATACAGGCAAACAGTGGCTGTGGCTATAAACATGGTGCAAACAGACAGGTGTTTTTTAAGAGTCACTCTGGGGCAAAGATGCTTTGGTTGAGGTCCTGGAGTATCTGATCCTTTCAGGGACAGAAATGAAAATACAAGTACAACACAAAACGCAAGGAACCAGTTTCTGGCAAAAAGAGACTGACAGGGCAGAAACTACTTGTAGGAACCAGAAACTAGAAGAGAAGAGACGCAGCCCAAGAGGAGACTCCATCTAAATGAGCAGAAGTGGGACTGCTTTCCTAGAACTTCGTGTCTCGCATACGGGAATCTCATTTGCTCTTCACAGCAGACTGTAAGGGAAAGGCAATCAGGTTTCTGCGGAATCTCCCCGATGATATCTAAACATGGAAGTTTTTCCAACCTCTGCCCATACCCACGTGAGGTAAAACGGTCTCAATTTAACACTCAAAATTACATTGGAAAGATTCCATTTTTAAAACATTTTTTTAGTGCTCCAGTTGTGCAATCGGTTAGCACATGTACTGATAAACATTTTTAGAGCGTTTTTAGGTTCACAAGAAAATTGCACAGAAGGAACAAAGTTCCCTCCTGACATACCATTCCCCATCATCAAAGTCTTACATTTGTTCCAAGTACATCCCACTATTTTTTGTTTGTTCCTTTTTATTGCCTTCTCTCGTGCTTGTCCTTACCTTAATATTTGCCAGAGTCTTTCCTCCTAGAGTCTATTAGTTGTTCATGAGACACCAGAAAAACTACCAGACAGTACAGTGGTAGAGACGGTGGGCTCAGGAGCTGGGCTGCCTGGGTGTGCAGACTAGCCCCGCCCCTCACCGCCGAGTGGCCTTGGTGACCTTGATCATGTTCTCTGTGGTGTTCCATCTATAAAGTGGAGATAATAACGCCTCCCACCTCACAGAGCTGCTGTATCAGATGAGTGCCCAGCGCATCACGGACGCAGCAGGCATCCATCTCACTCTCTCTTATCATTTCTACCACCCTTGCTCTTGCATTCATGGTCAAGCTCCCTCCCTGCCAATATGGCCCCTGGCCCAAACACAAAGCTCCCAGTGACAGGTGCTACAAAACACCTCACGAAAGGCAATGGCCATGAATTCAGGTAGGTTGGACCTGGGACCTGAGAGGCTGCTGGGAGGAAGCTCGGGAGGAGCCAGGACGGCTGGCCACGCACTGCTGCCTGCTTGGACTGGCACACGGGCACCAGGGCAGTCAACAGCTCTATTCACTCCACGCCCAACCCCAGTGCCATCACCTTGGCTCTCTCATAGTTTCTTAGGAGGGTGTCTAGCTCCCTGTAAACAAAGGCTTTCAGGGTAAAGGCCCTTCTCTGGGGACTGGTGTGGCTGTCGGCCTCTCAGCAGCCCCCACAGGTGTGAAATCTAACGTTTGAAGGACAGGTGGGAGCTCTGCCAAGGCACCAGTAAGGAGGCCTGGGAAAATGGACGTCCTCTCTTCATACCCACCTGAGGAAATCGAAACTGTCTTGCCAGGGCGACAGGGTGCCCAGCGTGCAGAGGGGAATGGGCATGAAGTGGATAAAGGTAGGGATAAAACAAGATAGGACATGATAATTTCTGAAGTCAACAATAGGTGAATTGAGGCTTGTTTTCCCCATTTTATTTGCATGCCTGAAAATATTCATGTTAAAAAAATCAAAGGACATAATAAAATAAACTCAAATATTCTTATCTGAGGATCACCAAAATTAGAGGGCAAGCTGCTGCGTGTGTTTTGTCCATGACTAAATACCAGGTCACCAGCACAGTCCCCACAAATAGCCGGACTCAACAAACAGGCACTAAAGGAACCAATGGCAGTCTGGGTATTAAAGTTCAGAAACAGGGTCAGTAACAGAGGGGCCAAGGGAGGGAAACGCACACAGGTACGCACTCACACGCGCGTGCAGCACACACACACACACACACGTGCAGTGCACACACAATCACATGTGCGCAGCACACACACACGCATGCACTCACACACACGTGCAGCACACACGCACTCACCCGCATGTGCAGGGCACACACTCACACGTGCGCAGCTGTGCGAGAGCTGCTAGAAAGTTACTCGTGTCACATGTATGATGGTTTTTAAATGCCAAGACTATTTAAGTACAAAGTTCTGTTTCGACAAACCCGGTTTGTTACAGGTTTGTGATTTGTGGGTTTGCTCTGATATGCTTTAGGAACATGGCTGCTCTTAATGTCTAATTTATAGGTGGAAAAGACAATAATAATAATGTGCATTTCTCCGTGCAAGTGAGTGTAAGATTGAGGAAATAGCTCCACATGAGAACACCAGCTCCTAGGTAAAATAAACTGGGAGACTGCAGCTATTTAGCAATCTTGAGAAAAGAAAAAATACAAGATGGGGAAGAAGAAGATTGGGGTTGCCTTCATTTTACAAATACATCTGTGCTGACTATCTCTGATCAAGGACATTGTAGGGAAATAAGGAAAATTGCACTGTAAGGGTACACTACAAATGAAAGTGCCCAACAGTACATTTGACAAACTATGTAGAAAAAGCGAGGAAGGACGGGAGTCACAGCCACTATTCGGTTTGAACATCTGACTGCCACACTCCAGGCTCTGCCAAGTACTGTGTGTGCATCTCATTTGATCCTCTGGAGGATTCGCTGAGTTGATCTGCTGTTGTCTATTTTGTCATTTAAAAGGTCACTTGGGCAATGGTAAGCCTCTTTCCCAAGATAATACCTAGCAGGTATTAGAGAAGAAATCCAAAGTCCATGTTTTTAACCACTGTACTGGCCTACTTTCTTGATTAGGGGCATGGAAGTAGAATTTCTTTGAAGGGGAAAGCCTGATAGCCCTAACGGACAGGGGGTAGAGCAGGCTGCCCAGGAGCAGCCGCCAGGAGGAGGTGTGGGCACCTTCCAGGCAGGCGAGGTGAGCCAGCAAGCTGCCGGCACAACCTGCTCAACCAGGACGGAAGGGAGGACTAGAGCCAAGGACCGGGTGGAGCCAGGGCGGAGTAGAGCCAGGGGAAGCAGCGGTGCCAGGCGCTAAACAAGGACAGGCAGCATTCTGCACCTTGAAAACCCACGCCATCTTTCACATTCCATCTCTGGCCACATTCACCATTTGGACTCCCTGCAGAGTCCACTTCAGCTGACTTTATCAAGGGCCTCTGTGTGTGGAGCACTGTCCTAAGCATAATAGAATTAGATTAAAAAAAAATTAAATGGGATTTCCGTATTGGATAGGAAAACAGAAATATGTGTAACTTCGGTGCAGGACAAAATGTGATACATTAGATGACAGGTGTTCAAAAGATTTGGCAAGTTTGGAAGGAGAAGCATTAAATTCACTGGGAGGACCTGTGGGGACGGAGGGGGACTCTAGCTGAGATGCAGAGAGTGTCTGGGACTCGGCACCACAAGGAAGAGAAGGTCATCCAGGCAGAGGGGAGCTTGGACAGGGGCTAGCCTTAGTGGACTGAAGGCCACGTCTGGGAAGTGGAGAGTGGACCGTTGTGACCGAAGGCAACATAGAGAAGCCAAAACTCAGAACTGAACAGAAAGAGAAGGGCTGAACTGTGAAGGGCTTTAGACATCAGGCTGAGGAGTTGTCTCAATCAGTAGCTGAACTCAGAGTAGGACCAGGAGCCACGGACTCTGAAATGAAAGATTCCCACCAACGCAGTTATAAGGCAAAGGTCACTCCTGGGTCCCTGGCCACCGCAGAGGGACAGGGTGAGACTTCCGGCCATCCTGCTGCCCTCAGAACATGGTCAGGCCCTCCTCTCACTGCTCACTGGAGGACCTGCCAGCAGGGCGGCCCATGGCTGGTCCTAACCCCCACTCTGGCAACGGCCAACTCAAAGGAGACACACGCTGCCGGCCTGAACAGGGCTCATGTCCCTGCATCCACGCCTAGTGCCACCCAGACCTTCTCGGTTGGGGTCCTTCTTCCAGTAATGAGGCGTTTCCTTCACATTCATTGTTCCTGCTATAAATTTTCTCCCCTAGATGATATGTACCACCTCCAACCTCCTACATATTAAATAAAGTTATACCTGCTCTGCCTCCCAGGACGTCATAGTTTTTACTTCTAGCCACACGCATCTCCGAGTAACAGCAATAGTAATTTTTTTCTGGTACCTGTGTCTTCACCAGAGAATCAAGAATGAGAACCTTGAGAAGGTTGCTAGGAAGAAACTGTGAGAGTAGGCAGCAATTTGACATAGTTTAGAATCTTGAGGAATTCTGTTCAGGTTCCAAGAGTGAGAAAATCTGCGCAGCACCAAGAGGGCACCCAAGGAGAGAGACTCGAGGCTAGAGACCCGATGGTGAGTCGACAAGTTCAGTGCCTCCCAGAGCTCTGGGAGTTCCTGCACCTGAGGTGTTGGGACAGTTTGGACATTTGCCCCTCCAAACTTCATGCTGAAATGTGATCCCCAAAGTTAAAGGTGGGTCCTAATGGGGGGTTGGGTCCTGAGACCAGATGTCCTTCCCCAGTATGAGTTCTCCCTTTCTTATTCCCAGGAGAGCTAGTCCTTTAAAAGAGCCGGGGCACCCCTTCTTTCTCGCCTGCTCCCTCTCCCACTGTGTGACAAGCGCCTCCTCCTCTGCTTTCACCCCTCGGCCTCTAGGAAGCTCCCTGAAACCCTCACCAGATGCAGATACTGGTGCTCATGTTTATTGTGCCGCTCGTAGAACCGTGAGCCTAATAAATCTCTTTTCTTTATAAATGACCCAGACTCGGGTATTTATTTATAGCAACACAAAATGGATGGAGACTGGTGGCGACAGGAGCCATGAGAGCTGTGTGACAAGGGAACTGACCAGCCACTCTTCCCAGGAGGCCACGGAGGGTGATCCAAGATGAGAGTCACACATGGTTTGACACAGGAGGAAGCATCAGGTCGTGCCCCAAAGTGACGGGCATCCCTCGTACAAAGAGGCGCTTCACATATGGGACAAGGTCAGAGATGCTTAGCCACCAGTCAAAGGGGTCACGCCAGAACAACTCCAGGAGAGCAGAGCTGAGTTCGGCTAGCCAGAAGTGCCTCTCCAGGGCCTGATGAGTCTCACCCCCTCAGTAAACAACCACCGCATCAATGAACGGTGTCCTGAGGCTCCTGACCTGTGAACTCCATCCCCAGGAGCCTGTCAGGTTTCCACTTCTTATTCTTCCTCTCCCCTCTCCTACCACTCATTGCCTGAGGGAAGACACAGGTAAGGGAACCCAAGTCAAGACTCAGACTTATAGGTTGGACAATTAGACTATTCCCTTGGACTGACCTTGAGCATCAGTTCTTTATGTTAAAAACAGGCAACTTGCGGATTGGCTCTAACTGTAATAAAATGGCTTTTTCAGTAGGTGAGTTTCCCAGAAGTCTTTAGAACATCCTCATTTGGTTCCAATTCTCAGGGTACCAGTAACCACTGGGCACCTACAACCCGAAAAGCTCCCCTGTCATCATTCCTCCTGTCATCTCCTCCATTGGCTGTAATGAATTACCACAAACTTGGTGACTTAGACAGTAGGCATTTATTCTTCATAGTTCTGGAAGTGAAAGAAGTTACCAAAACCAAGGTGTCAGCAGGGCCACGCTCCCTCTGTAGGTTCTTGGGAAGAATCTTTCCATTTATCTTCCAGGTTCTGGTTGCCCGGCCTTTCCTGGTTGCCACCAGCCTAACTCTCCCTGCCTCCACGTCCACGTGCCTTCTCCTCCATGTGACTCTCAATTCTTTCCTCTTTCTATAAGGACCCACCCTAAACCCAGGGTGATTTCACCTCAAGATCCTTAAGGAATTACATCTGCAAAGGCCTTACATCCAAATAAGGCCACATTTTGATGTTCGTAGGGGATATGAACCTTGGGGGGCCACGGTCCAACCCACCATGCCACCTCAGTGGCATTGCTCATTACAATTGCGATAAAAATTTCAACTTATTCACTACCTACTTCCTTTGGAAATAAGTCTACATTTGTTCTGGCTACCAGGAATAATTGCTCAAAAAGATAAAGAAAAACCTAGTAAGTATAAACCACCATGGAAACTTCTATACTGTGGTCTTTCTTTCATTATCTATCTTTAATGACACTTGATAAGAAAATTAAGTCACTCGGTGGAGGCTGAAACAAGGGCACAATGGCATTTCAATCCTTTAGCCCTTGGGAAGACCCAAGCTTCTTTGCCAGGTCACCCTGAGCCAAATAGCTGGAGCTTCCTGGGAATAAAATTATTTCTTCAAAAGAGCTGCCACTTAGGTGAGAGAGCTTTTCAGCACATGTGCCACGAGCAAACTCCATTCTCCACCAAGGTCTATAAAAGTCTGCAGAGTTGCACATAGTAAAGGAGAAGCCCAAAGCCATTGGGAGAGGGCCACTGTTCAACCTCATAAAAATGATGTTTGTTGTTTGACATAAAACTATCAAAAACATATTTTCTTCGCCACTTATGTTATTGTCATAAAAATATGACTTATATAAAGCTCTTTACCCCAGAAAATGTAAAGCCAAAAAAACGAATTTGATTTCATAGAAATTAAAGATTTTTGTTTAACAAAAGATGTCAAGTTAACAGAGATGTGACAGATTTGGAATAGATATTTGCAATGTCTCAAACTGACAACAGACTCTATTAATCAACATGAAAAAGACAGGAACTCCCCAATGGAGAACAGGCAATTAAAACAGATAATTTGCAGAAGATGCAACATTTAAAGTTCAATTTATACAGAGAAATATTGGTAAATTAAAGCAATTGTGGGATATCACTTTATGCCCATTGGACAAGTAAAAAGTAAAGAGTCAGATGATGCTGGACTGGCAGGAATCCAGGGATGGAGGAGCCCTCCACACTGCTGGGGGGAAGGTGGACTGGGAAGTCATTCTGGAGAGGGGCTTACCACAATCAGGTAAAGTAACTATATGCTTTTGGACTTTTGCCCTATTAATCCCACTCCTGGGCATTAAGTCCCCCCCAAGTTGTCATACACATCTGTAAGGGGACCAGTACCAGGCTTGCCACAGTACCATTTTTAGGAGCAGGAAATCAAAGCCAATCTGGGTCTCCAACACCAGGGAGTGAATTGACCATTTATAATGTGTGCCCCATGGTGCATTCTGCTTTAATTAAAGGCCATTCTGGTAGACGCTCACTCAGCTGTACAATGGATCCGAGTGCTCAGAGAAAAAATAATATTAATATTACAAGTTAAACGTTAATGCACACAAATTATAACACATTTCACAAAATATAAAAGCAAACAGGCCACACAACATGATGCAGATATGGACTTGGTTGCATAGAAAGACTGGATGAGAGAATAGTAATAAATAAGGAAATGAAAAGGAACAAACAACATTAAACATTTCCTTGTTCTCACAGAAGGATGTATACAGAGGACCACGTGCGCTAAGAATTTTCACAAGGGAACATTCTGAAAATCTAGTCAGAAAGGGCAATGAGATGGAAGGAAAAAGGGCAGTCTTATTCCTTTTCATTCCATCATTTTCAGGTTATTGACTTATAAACAAATCAAGTCAGGACCGGTAAGCTTTGACATACTTGGTGTTTCTGAAAATCAAAGCAGAGTCATCTCTTCCAATGTGCTCACTGAAGCGTGATTATGTGTCCATTAGGAGTGGAACACTTTTCAGGTCTTCAGGTTTGGGAGAAAGTCCTGTGTAGGCTCCTACTGTGGAGAATCTGTACACGGGCAGAGAAATCCAAAGGCTGCCTGCCCTCCTCTACTTAAGGCTTGCAGCCTGGGCCCTGCAACTTGTGCCCACGTAGAAGTCCGCAGAGTAAGTTATGTGAGCAGCTGTCCTCCTTGCTCCTCCCAGCACAGTTCAATACTTCAAATCTCATAGGAGGCTCTTAGAAATACTCTGAGGATCTCCTGATTTCTTAAAGATAGCAGCATTTTCTTTCCAGTGGTGCTGGAAAAACATGTGCTAGGATCGCAGAGAATGGGGAAGCTCCCAACCAGCCCTTTGCTTTCTCCTTTCCCCAAACTCATCCTAGATTAAGAAACACATAGTTTGGAAAATCAGATATATGTCAGGATCAAGCAGAAGGGAAGAGCCTTTCTTTCCTTTCTGGATCCCACAGAAGAGGAGAAAGGGGAGAACAGTAGGGTACCAGGCTACCTTGAAGGCTGACAAGTCTGTGGGCAAACTCTTGCCTATTTCTTGGTTTATGAAACTTCTTACCCTGAAAAGAAACTTTGATTTATACTTAAATCAGTAAGCTCTACTCAGCCAGCCCCGTTTAATGGAGTTTATTACCTGTTGTTCAGTTCTATGTAGAACTCCTGTTCCCATTAGGAAAAAGAAATTGAGCGTCATAACTAGAATTGAGAGGTAAGTTAAGAAATGCAGATGCATGCTTAAAGTGAAATATTGTATTGTGCTAGTCAGTAGTACATGAATTATGAACGAGGTTAAAAATGAATACCATATAGACTAGAAAAAAAAAAAAGAAAACACCTAACATTAATTTTGAAATGGATAATTTAGGCCAAACTTAAAACTCTTCCTAAATGAGGAAATAAATAGAAAACTAGCTCTCTGAAATTTTAAGAATCTTGTCCTTGGTAAATTATCTCCTGTGAATCTCCTAATATTTTCAATTATATATATTTTTTAATCTTAGTAGGAAACTGAAGGACTTAGGAGCACAGATGAAGTTCACCTCTCTTCTAATTTTAAGTCAGGGCTTTGGAAGAAAAAGATATCAATTGTAAATGAAGAGCTAACCTTGAAATATGGTCAAAGATGAGGATTTGGTCTTCTCATCCTGACCTATGAGAACAAGGGTCTCAAGACCAGATTATTCAGTAACCTCTATACTGAGAGGTCAAGAGGAGAGGGGAAAAAAGAAAGAGCCACAGAAAAAAAGCCCCGGAGCAGAGCAAGAAGAGTCTGTCACCCCAGGTGTCAAGACATTTCAAGAGTAGGAAGTCAAGGGGGCAGACAGGCACCAGGGAATGAAAAGAAAATTACACTGAATTAAATAGCCCAAAGGTAACTTTAAGAGAGTAGCTTCTGATGAGTAAGATGCAAGAGCTAAAGGGACAAAGTATGATGTGCAGACAGGAGGCTGATCACAGATGACTGCTAAAGATCACTGATCGCTGTAATTTCATCTCTCAGAGGTGAAGAGATGAAGACAAGAGTAAGAGGAACTACCACTTACCAGGCCCTTGCTGTGGGCCAGGAACTGTGCTGTGTTACAATTATGATATGCTCATTCATTCAATAAATATTTATTAAGGACCCCCATCTCCAGAGTATCCTAAATTCATCCACATTTCTTCATCTGCACTGTGGCCACACAGGTCTAAATTCTCCCTTTTCTCATTCCAACCACTGCAAAAGCCTCCTTTGCCTCCACTCTATCCTCATATTGTGTTATCGACAACAGCAGCCAAGATGTCTAAATCCAAGTTAGATCAAATCAGAGCCTGTCCAATGGCATCAATTTCACTTACATAAAACCTGAACTTCTCCAAAGCCCTGTGTGTTCCACCCCTGCTTTCTTCTTCTGGCCCAGGTTCTACACATTTCCCCTTTCTTCCCGATGCTGTTAGACATTCTGGCCTTCTTGTCACTTTCTGAACAAATGAAATTCATTCCTATAGGTAGAAATGTAGAAGTCAGGATAAATAAGCAGAGATGGCCCACATGCATGGTCCCAAGGAGGCAACAATCCAGAGTGATGTAAAGATTCTTTTGGCTTTCAATTACCTAAGTTGACAATGAAGCATGATGAATAGGAAGTCAGGTCCTGACATTATATATTTCAGTTCAATCCTGCTCCTACTGCTCATTGAACATCTGATGTTGATATTCTATTTAACCTATCCAAGCCTAGTTTCCTCATTTATATAACAAGTCAAATAATAAAATCATTATCAAGAAAATAATAGGAGGTATCTATTATGTTACTGAGAATATCAAGTGAATACAAGAAAAGCATTTTGCATATATGCCTTGCTGTAAATATTAGCAATAATATATTTAATTCTATTCAGCATGAAAACTTCATTCAATAAATATTTGTTTGGCACAGTTCCAGGCTCTGTGCTAAACTCTGGAAAATGATATTTGCCCTCATAGAGCTTATAATTTGTATTTTTAAAAATACAGAGGAATTTGTTAATATTGTGTTCAAAAATGATTCTCTCAATTGATGCAGAAACAGCTTTGGATAATATCCAGCAGCCTTCATGATCAGAACACTCAAGAAAATGGGTATAGAGGGGACATTTCTTAAACTGATAAAAGCCATCTACAGCAAACCCACAGCCAATATCATATTGAATGCAGTTACATTGAAATCATTTCCACTCAGATCAGGAACCAGGCAAGGTTCCACACTGTCTCCACTGCTCTTTAACATTGTAATGGAAGTTTTACCCATTGCAATTAGGGAAGAAAAGGTGATCAAGGGTATCCATACAGGGTCAGAAGAGATCAAACTTTCACTCTTCACAGATGATATGATTGTATACATGGAAAACACCAAGGATTCTACTGCAAAACTCTTAGAGTGATCAAGGAATACAGTAGCATCTCAGGTTACAAATCAATACTCATAAATCTGTAGGCTTTATATATACCAACAATAGCCAAGCTGAAAAAACAGTCAAGGACTCTATTCTGTTCATAGTAGTGCCAAAGAATATGAAATATTTGGGAGTTTACCTAACAAAGGACGTGAAAGATCTCTATAAAGAGAACTATGAAACTCTAAGAAAAAAAATAGCTGCAGATGTTAACAAATGGAAAAATATACCATGCTCATGGCTGGGAAGAATCAACATTGTTAAAGTGTCCACACTACCCAAAGCAATATACAATTTTAATGCAATCCCTATTAAAACTCTACTGTCTTACTTTAAGGATCTCAAAAAAATAATACTTTTTATATGGAATCAGAAAAAACCTTGAATAGCCAAGACATTACTCAGAAACAAAAACAAAGCAGAAGGAATCATGCTACCAGATCTCAGACTATACTATAAATCGATAGTGATCAAAATAGCATGCTACTGGCACAAAAACAGAGAGATAGATGTATGAAACAGAATAGAAAACCAAGAGATGAACCCGACTACGTACCATTATTTGATCTTTGACAAGCTAATTAAAAACATTCAGTGGGGAAAAGATTTCCTATTTAACAAATGGTGCTGGGTGAACTGGCTAGTGACCTGTAGAAGACTGAAACTGGACCCACACCTTTCACCATTAACTAAGATAGACTCTCATTGGATTAAAGATTCAAACTTAAGTCATGATACTATAAAAATACTAGAAGAAAGTGCAGGGAAAACTCTTGAAGGAATCGGCCTGGGTGAATTTTTTATGAGGAGGACCCCCCAGGCAATTGAAGCAGCATCAAAAATATACTACTGGGACCTGATCAGACTAAAAAGTTTCTGCACAGCCAAGAACACAGTAAGTAAAGCAAGTAGACAGCCCTCAGAATGGGAGAAGATATTTGCAGGTTATGCCTCCAACAAAGGTTTAATAACCAGAATCCACAGAGAACTCAAACGTATTAGCAAGTGATCCCATCTCAGGGTGGGCAAGGGACTTGAAGAGAAACTTCTCTGAAGAAGACAGGCACACATCCTACAGACACATGAAAAAAATGCTCACCATCCTTAATCATCAGAGAAATGCAAATCAAAACTACTTTGAGATATCATCTAACTCCATTAAGATTAGCCCACATCACAAATCCCAAACCCAGAGATGTTGGCATGGATGTGGAGAAAAGGGAACACTTCTACATTGCTGGTGGGAATGCAAACTAATATGTTCCTTTTGGAACATTGAAGCATTGAAATAACCATGGCTTCCCCTATTCCAGGGTCTACTGATTAGGAAATTTGTCTCATTCAATTAGAGTTACCAAATAAAATACAAATATTACATGGGGCAGGCTAATACTAAAAAAATCTTACAGGTATAAAAATAGACCTGCCATTTGATCCTATAATTCCTCTACTAGGTAAATATTCAGAAGACCAAAAACCACATTATAACAAACGTATTTGTACCAGAATGTTTATTGCAGCCCAATTCATAATTGCTAACTCATGGAAGAAGTCCAAGTGCCCATCAACCCACAAATGGATTAATAGATTGTGGTATAAGTACACCAGGGAATATTATGCAATATTAAAGAAAGATGGAGACTTTACCTCTTTCATGTTTACATGGATTGAGCTGGAACATATTCTTCTTAGCAAAGAATCTCAAGAATGGAATAAAAAGTATCCAATGTACTTAGCCCTACTATGAAGCTAATCTATAGCTTTCATATGAAGGCTATAACCCAAATATAGCTCAAGAGTATGGGGAAAGGGGCAAGGAAAGCAAGGGGAGGGGATGGGGGAAGGATGAGTGGAGAAAGGATAATTGGTGGGACCACACCTATGGTGCATCTTAGAAGGGTACAAGTGAAACTTACTGAATGCAGAATATAAAGGTCTTTACACAATAACCAAGAAAATGCCATGAAGGCTATGTTAACCAGTTTGATGAAAATATTTCATGTTGTATATGAAACCAACACACTGTACCCCATGATTTCATTAAATCATAGTACACAGCTATGATTTAATAAAAAAAAATTTTTTAAGAAAACCAGCTGTCAGGAGGAGGAGCCAAGATGGCGGTCTATAGCCAGCTTTCTGCAGACGTTCCTGCCCAGAAGGAGAGTTAAAGGACAGAAATTTAGCAAGAAAGCCAATGGTTTGGAGCTGAGCCAAGAGACAAGGTCGAGGAACGCACATCAACCCTGCTGGAGCAACCTGCGACCCCAAGGATACAAATAAAAGGTACAGAGCACATCACCAAGCAGACGGGAGTCCCCTCCCCCAAGAGAACAGCTC
>CAUYON010162934.1:0-17284 GCA_963573935.1 Arctocebus calabarensis | reverse complement strand
GTTTTGGCCTTCTGAAATTTCTATTTTTTTTTTGTTGTTGTTGTTAAAAAGAAAGTATGGGCTGGTACAAAGAGGGAAAATGAATCTCCAAGCCTCAGAAATATTCAGTGTTTGTATTGGTGAATAAAGAAAAGTAGAGATAAAAAAAAAAAAAAAAAAAAAAAAGAACCGGTCTTTGAATTGGTGCCACAAACTGCCTCCAGAGAGGTCTCCTGTTTGTGGGTCTGCCCAGGCTGTCCTTCTCCCTGACAGCCAAAAGCTAAGCCAGGCCTACCAGCCAGTTCCAAAAAACATTCCCCCAGTGCCTCCACTGTCTGAGTCTTTACGCCAAGCAGGGGCAGAGGCACACATTTCGGAGGTGGTCTAATTCTTTCCCCTGGGCACCTCCTGTCTCCCCTCTGCAAAAGCTCAGAAGAGTAGGAGCCAGGCACCCCCTAAACACTGAGCTTCTCAGAGCTCTCTTATTTATTTGCAGTTGTTTGTTGAGTGAATAAGCGAAGGAATGGGTCACAGAAGTGAGTCCACCTGGTTCCTAGATGGGGTCTTAAGAGCAATCTCAGATCAAACAATGAAGTTGTGCAACAGAGAGTAAATGGGCTGGGGGCATGGCAGTGGCTGGGATACCACCTGCCTGGGCATCTGAGTGCCTCAAATCAGGGCCTGGCATCCTTGGTGCGCTGTAGGATGGCAGTGAATGACATGACTCTGGATGTGCTGGGGCTAGGCCTTTGCTACCCAGAGCCCCCAAGCAGTCCCAGAGGGACCTTAAGAGGACTCCTCAGGATACCATGACCAGGGCCAGGCCACAGCCTCAGAGTGCAGCCCATTTTCAGGGTCAGCTCAGCAGCCTTAAAGTATTCAATAGCCTATTCCCCAGGGCCCCACAGGAGTGCCCAGATTCCCATCAAGGGAGCTTGCTTCTGTCTGACCCTGGCCTTGGCCCTGCCTGGCAAAGGCTGTGACAGAGAAGGCCCTCAGCAGCCCCCTGCGCTGTCAAGCTCCAGGAGGCTGCATTCACTGGGCTGAGGCCCACTGGCCCTCTGGCCTGGTCTGAGTTCTGAGTTCAGGGCTTCGGCAATGACCCTGCTGCCTGCTCTCATGGCCTCAAGGCCTGGCAGGCTGCCAGGTCAGGCCTTACTGGTGGTGCACCAGGTATAAAAGTGGGCCAATTCCCCCAGCTTTGGGGTGACAAGACACTCCGTAGACCAACATCAGCTACAGTTCCAGAGGGGCCAAGATGGGCATGTTGGGCTTTTCAGAAAAACATGACTCTCTTCCCCAGTACGAGCAAATTCTTGAAAACTTTTAAACAAGGAAACCACGTGAGGAGGGTGGAAAAGGGGGAAAAAGAAGAAGGCAGGAGAGGGTAACTTTTTTTTCCCTGAGAACACTTATTTCTCTCTGAGTAGCCAAGCAAGTCTTAATCCCAGCAGTTTTAGGGCCAGATTCAATAAAAACTCTGTCTGCTGAGGCCTGAGCAAAGCCACAGAAAATAAATACTTCGTGGCCTGTCCGGTCTCCTGCCGCCTAGAGCCCAAGGGCCGTTCTATTGAGTCTGGGCCCAGTGGGATATGGACTGGGGGTGGAATTCTCTCCTTGGCCAATCAACTTCCTCTCCCCAGTTAGGGCCATTTAAAAATCATAAGTAGTTTCCGGTGTGGAGGGGGAAAAACAGAAGAGACCATATTTGGTTGAAGGAAGAAAAAAAGGACTGCAGAAAGGCCAATTTATTTTCAATCAGAGCCAGAAGCTGTTGGATTGTCTTGTTTGTGAAAAATAACTTTGGGGTTAGGACCTTCCCTCAAGCTCTCACACTTCCACCTCACGTCTCCTTAAATAAATTCTAGTCTCTGCCCTAGGAAAGGCCCATCCTCCTGGAGTGGGGGGGTGGGGGTGGGTAGGTACTGTAGGCTGGAGCCTGAGCCTCTTGTCCTACGAGCAGTGCAGCCCCAGCTGGGGGTGGCTGGGAAAAAGAGCACTTGGATACCAGGGTAGAAAAATACTCAGGGCCATAAACAAGCAATAGAGAGCTGAACTGAGCCTGGCCAGCCAAAGTAGAGCAGACTTTTTTTATTGACAGGGCATTGGTGGGTAGGGGTGGGGGAAGGTACAGGATTTGGTTGGCTTTTCTAGAAACCTAGGAGGAAAAGAAGGGTAAGGTGCCACCTGATGAGTGGGTGAGAAGTTCAACAGAAATGGGAGGATGGCAGGAGAGCACATTAACCCCAACTGGGGCCTAGGAACTGAAATATTCAGCTTTGTGTGGGGTTATAGGCCAAAGTGTTTGGACAGCCATCTTGGGGTGTGAACAGACCTAACCCTAAGGTAGACTTCAAGAATGTGACCTCTTTCCCCTTCTTAGCCATTGTCCAGACCCTCTCTTTCACTTCAGGGGATCTAGTAGGCTCCAGAGGATGTGTACATGTGTGCAGAGGGGAGTTAATGCTTCTTCCCCTCTCCCATTGCAGGTCCAAGAAGAAAACAATGGTGGGTTCTTGTCTTCCAAGAGAAGAACAAAGTACCATGCCCCAGGGCTCTGGGCCTGTGTCCTGTCTGGAGTGACCACTGACTCAGTCTATAAAACACTGCACAGTGCCCTCTCCGTCCCCAGGCATGACATTCCACCCTCAGAGAGTCACTCTGTTAAGTTCAACACTGTTCCCCTACAGAGTTCTCATTTTAAAATGCAGACACTCTTGAGAGCACTGATTCTAGAATGTCTAGAACCGACTGCCCTCCTCAGGGAATTGAAGGATGGGCATGTCCTCCGAGCCCATCTCCGGGTCTGGTTAGCTGTTCACCTTTCTAGTAGAGCGAACTGTTCCCCAAAGACCTCTCCAGCAGCCTCCACGTCAGGATTGGTGGCTCCTTGTACAGAAGGAGAATCTCAAAGCTCTTGTTTTGGGGAGAAAGAAAGGAAGACAAGGAGGAGGAGAAGGTGCCCGATAGTCTTAGGTCTGGCTCCTTTTAAAAACAGGAAAGTCATGGGTGATTTAAAATAAGTGTCTGGGAGCAAGGACATAACTTCTTTGGTATATATTTACAATAAGAGGTGACATGTCAACTAGTCAATATCTAAAATACCCCCATAGGACCGGAATTTAAGTAGAAAAAGCTTCTGAACAGCAAAAAATAGATGTCAAAAACTCCTGGTCTCAAACCCAAGCTCTTTGTTTATTGGTGAGACTTTAACCAAAACTCACTGTTTATGCACAATTGTAACTGTCTATGTTGGAGTATTCCGTATAGGGATGGGGGGGGGGGCTTACCTTCATGGGACATCAAATCTCAAAGAAATAACAGGATTCACGTAGGAGCCTCAAGTCACCAAGAAAGCATTCTCCTCTGCTCAGGGGAATATGTAATGGATTCAAGAAAGATTTATACTCAAAATTGAAGACAGCTCTGACTTTTAAAGGGACAAACACTCCTTAATTGGAATGCTAGGTTTCTCCTGCCAAGCTGGAGTGGGAGATTCTATGGCACACAGTTCTGTATCCAGGTTCTTAGGGCTCCCGCATTGCTGGAGGTGAGAGAACTGGGCCCTGTTCCATGAGCCCACATCATTGCCCCTTCACTCTCCTACTTCAGTCCCTTGGTTTCTTCTTGTTTCCATATTCTCTCTGCTCTTCTCTCTACTTCTCCTATTTCTCCTCTCCATTCTGCCACGGCCACCCACCTGCCATCCAACACAGCTGATGCAATGATGAAAACGTTCTGTATCTGTGCTAACTGACACTAGCACCTAGCCACATGTGGCTACTAAGCACTTGAAATGCGGCTAGAACAACCAAGGAACTTGATCTTTAATTTTCATTCATTTTAATTTAACTAGCCGCATGTGGCTAGTGGCTACATCTTCTGGACAGCACAATGACCCTGGAGGAGCTCTACAGGGTCCTCTCAGGCTGCACAGAGAAGCTTCTCATTGCCCTGCTACCTAGACTACCATAGGCGTCCACTCATTGTACATGCAACAGTTACTAAGCACCTACTATATCCCAGGTGTCTCACCTGTGCCACTGTGTCCCACCCACTCAGTCCCTTCCTTCTCTGTTTCTCCTTCATCAGCAAATCCTGGTGCCCTAGCAAGTGCTCAGTGCTGTACAACAATGGTCATCAAGCTATAGTAAGCATCAGAATCACTTCGGACACTTGTTAAAAATGCAGAATCCCCAGGACATGGGCTCAGCATTGGAGGCTCCCACAGGGATGTGAAACCAATGGCAGGTGCTTTTCTACCAAAAGCTTATAATTTAGAAGGTGTGATTACAAAGAAAAGGCCAGTAAATAGTAAGCTCTTTTCATGAACAGTTATTCCCCAGAACTCTCTGCAAATACCCCAGAGAGAACTAATACCATTAGCCTTTTTATGGTGACATCTTTAGGGAATTCCTTTGGCAGTTGTTTTTCCTGCCATGGAGGCAAATAGCAGAGTGGTTAGGAACCAGGGCTACAGGGATGGATTTGGCCTCAAGTCCCTCCTCGGTGACCTTGACTGGCCATTCCTATCTATCAAAGGGAGATAATTGTTTCTGGCTTTCATGTCACAACAGCTCCAGCTACTTGGGAGGTGGAGGCAGGAGAATTGCTTGAGCCCAGGAGTTGGAGTTTGCTGTGAGCTGTGATGCCACAGCACTCTATCCACGGTGACAGCTTGAGGCTCTGTCTCAAAAAAAAAAAAGCACCAGAGCTTCTGGAAGGGGGAAAGAACTGAAGAACTCCCTCGAGAGTCTCCATGTGGGCTCTTTTATCTAGGGGTCTTAAGTCTAGAGGAGAATATAAATATCTTAACACAGGGTGGGCTCAAAGGAGTAGGGTGCCCACCCCATATGCTGGAGGTTGCAGGTTCAAACCCAGCCCCAGCCAAAAAAAAATAATAAATAATAATAATGATAATACATGTATCAGAGTTAGGGGTTGAACATCCTAGATGGAAAGCTTTCATTTCTTGGTTTAGTTCAGGTACCTGTTGCTCAAATCAACTCAACAAGCATTTACTTAGCACCTAGTTTATTCCAAGAATAAACCAGGTGTGAGACAGTCACAAGGAAATTCTGCTGAGCTAGGGAGACGACTAAACAACCATTAATTCCCATAACAACTAATAAGCCAAATCCCAGAAAATCCCAGTAAGAAGCAAGGCATTGTAGGTCAGGCTGGCAAAGAGAAACAGAATGGAGAAGTGATGTGTGAGCTAGGCACTGAGCAGGGAGGGATGGAGGTTCCTAGGCAGGTGGTGATGGGGGTCAGGTAAATTATGATGTGCACACAGGCACAGAAGGGTAGGGGCCAGTCTGGCTTGTGGGTAGCCTGTGGCTTGAACAGGTGCTGGGAGGAAGACCAGGAAGACTCCACACTGGGCTTTGTACTCACCACTCTGGACCTGGTATGGCATGAGAGCCACATCAGTAGGGCAAATCCCAGACAGAAGGACCCAAATTTGTATTCATTTGTGTATTTGTTTAATAGTTTTATTGAAATACAACTCACATATCATACAACTCAAAGTGTAGAACTGGTCTTTAGTGTAGTCACCATAGTCAATTTTAGAGCAATTTTATCACAAGAAGCCCAGACTCTTTAGCTATCTTCCTCTGCTCTAGTCCTCAGCAATCACCAATCTACTTTCTGTCTGTATAGATATCCCTATTCTAGACATTACAAATAAATAGAATCTTACGATATGTGGCTTTTTGCATCTGGCTGCTTTCACTTAGCATAATGTTTTCATCCATGCTGAGGCCCATCCATGTTGTGGCCTATATCACTGTGTCACTCCTTTTTGGGGTCAAATAATATTTCACTGAATGAATACACCACACTTTTGTTTATCCATTCATCTGTGGATGGGCATTTGGTGTTTTCCACCTATTGACTATTGTGAATAATGCTGCTGTGAACATTTGTGTTCAAGTTTCTGTGTAAGTCATTACTGTTATGACATCCAGATAAGAATGTTTTTTCATTTCTCTGAGGTATAAACCTAGGAGTGGAAGTACTGGGTCATAGGGTAACTCTGTTTAACTCCACAAGGAATGGCCAGACTGCTTTGTATTTATGTATGTACTTTGAGGAAAAGGAAATGAATGAGAAGATAGCAGTAATAACGAAAATCTGCTCGAAGCCAAGGAGAAGGGAGAGGTTAGGACAGCAATCAGATCACCACAAGTGGCATTACATCTTCCCAGGGACAGTGCCATCTGGGAGGAGACAGGCACAGGACCAGCACTTCTGGCCACCCACTTATTGATTGAAGACACCTCCCTGTCACCACCCCACTTCTCCACAAACCAAGGCCCAGGTTGGCTGTGAGTTTTAGAGAAGCTCAGTGTGCACATCACTGCTCCAGACTGGCATCTCAGAGACAGTTAAAGATTTCAAGGTCTGGAGGGACAAAGATACATATCCAAGGACACAGTCATCCTGGCACCTTTGGTGAGCCCCTACTAGATACCCTGGACAGCTCAGCATGTCCATACTGTCTGTACATGTAGTGCTCACTAGGTGCCAAATACTGTCTTAACCAAATAAAAAGCTTAAAATCCTTAAAACAATTCTATGAGGGAACTCCTGTTATGATGATGTTACAGATGAGGACACTGAGTCAGAAAGAGGTAAGGTAAGCTAGCCTCTCCAAGGTTGAACAGTTCATAGAGATGAGGCTGAGACTAAGATGGTCTGTCTGGCCCCAGTGCCACCTCACTGTCACCTCAACTGTGCTCTTGCAAGGACAATGTTGAAATTGTCATTTCACAGACAAGGACACGGAGTCTGAGTCTAACACCTTTTCCCAAGGCTGTGGGACTCAAGCCCAGTCTCTGGTTCACACCAAGGCCTCCCTTTATGGTGAGAGGGGAAGAGCTCAGCCTGTGGTGAGTCACAGCTCTTAGAGGGGCAGGTGTGGGCTTCACTTAAGCTCTCCAGACTGCTCCTCCAGTCATGGTGCAAGGACCCGCTTCCTGGCCCCTGCAGCTCTCAGGGACAATCCTGCCATGCACGCTCGCTATGCACGGCCAACAGCGTGTGTGTCCAGATGTCCACTGTGTGTGTCCAGATGTCCACTGACCATAATAAGTTTAACTTGTCCTTTATGCCTCCCAGCACCAAACACCCTCATCTTCCCACAAGAGGCTGGAGGTCAGTACCCTCTCCATTTTTCTGTAACGGAGAACAAGACTGAGAGACCTCCACTAATGGCCTCAGTCAACTTTACTGAGGTATAATGCACAAACAAAAATGCACCCAAGTTTAGTGTTTCAAGAGTTTTGACAACTGTCCAAGTATATCCACGTAATATTTCCATCAAGACACAGATTTCTGTCCCAAATAATTCACTTGACCCCATCCCAGTCACTGCACTCACCCCACAAATGCTTTTGGTGAACTAAGGATTAGATTCATCTTCTTTAGGATTTTACAGAAATGGGGTCACATCCTCTGTATTCTGATGTCTGGCTTCTTTGGCTCGACATAGTTACCCACCATTTCACAGATCAACCACCATTTCACCGATCAATAATTTGATCCTTTTTATTCCTACATGAGTACAGAACCAGTGAGTGGGGTGGCCTCAATATGTCTCCTTCAGGAGGGTGGGCCTCCTAAAAACTGGCCCTGTCTTCTGCTCAACTGCATCCTCAGTACTAACTACACCGGCCTGACCTGCGATAAGGACTCAAGTTTGTTGTGAATAAATTGACTAAACAGGCAACATTTGTGAAAACACAAGGTAGTGAGTCATGTCATTGCTTTGCAAGCAGCCCCAGCAGAGTGGAGAGGAAGGGGTAAAATTTAAATATGATGAAGTAGAAAGAATGGTTTAAAATAAAGAGCTTAAAGTGACTTGGGAATAGTCCCTGTGTTCAATTATCCAGCATAGCTTGGCCTTCCCCGCCCCCAACAGCGATAATTAAAAGCTGGATGCCTCAGTCTCTAGGGAGGCGGCGGTGATCCCTGAGTGAATGGGCTCTCAGGAATGAGTAACGACACAGTGGCCTCATTGTTCCGCGGCCGGGGAAACTGAGGCCAGAGGGCGGGAGGGAGGCCGCCGGGTGACTGGAGGCTGGGTCACGGCGTGAGTCAGCGGCGCAGACAGGCAAGATTGCTGTCATTAAGGTTTACAGGTCCGCCGCCGCCACCGCGGCTGTGCGGCCTGCGCCCCGCCCGGCCCGAGTCCCTGCCGCTGGTGCGTCTCCCCGCGCCCCGCTCGGGTCACCACGCCTCGGCGCCTGGCGGGGGCGCCCCCTCTGCCACCAGCTACACCAAAAGCGCAGTCGCGGAAGCTGGGCCTACTTTGGGGGTGGGGAGGGGGGCTCGAGATCTCGGCCCCGCCCCGCGCCCCTCCTCCAACTCCCCAGGGCCCGCCCGCCGGCAGCTCGGAGCTTCAGGCCAAGCCGGGCGGCTGGAACATGAGCCCTAGGGTGGCCCCCGTCCCGCCCCGCCCCGCCCCGCTCCGCCCGGGCCTCTACCTGCACCACCCGCGCGGCGCCCCGGGAGGCGGCGCGGGCGCTCGGAGCGCGGCGCCGGGTAGACGGCGCACGGCCAGGCCCATGTCTCCTCCCGGCGCCGCCGCTGCGCGCGCGCTCCCGCCGCCCCGCCTCCAGGTGGCCGCGCGCGCGCCCCAGCCCCCAGGTCCCGGGCGCGCGCCGAGAGAGCCCGCCCCCACCCTGGGCCCAGCGTCGCTGCCGCCGCCGCCGCCACCCGGCTGAGTCACGAACCGCGTAGACCCGGTGTCTGACTTGGCACGGGCCGCTCGGGCTTGGACCCCCACGGCCCGGATGGGGCGGAAGCCCCACTTCCCCATTCCCGCTCCGGGAAGTCCCTTGCTGCTATTACGGAGGAACTGCGAGCATTCCCCACCCCACTCCCGTAGCCCCCAGATTTCTCCGGGAGAACCCCCACCCCCACAGCCTGGGCAGCTTCTCCTCCGAACCCCCTGTGGATAATGTTTCCTTTCCTTTCCACCCCGCCCTCTTCTCCCGGCCGCCCAGTCTCCTAACTGGGCCCCCTTGATCACTCCGGGGCTGTGGCGGGACCCTGTGTCCGCGTCCCTAGCTGCCCGGCCTCGCTGTCCCTGTGCGGAAGGTGGGGTGGAGGAGGGGGAGGGGAATGTGGCTTTTAGGGGAGACCGGGAGTAGGCCGCCTTTGTCCGCTGTCCTTGTGACCAGGGGGTAGGGGCCGCGAGGACGGTGGGGTCACTGCGCCCAGTCCAGCCTGGGTGGGTGTATGGGGGTGTGGACCGCTGGACTGTAATATGTCCTTAAAAATAATCTCGTTGTATGGAGAACACTGGAACCTTTAAGTTCTCCATCCCCTCGCTTGTTTCGGGCTCGGCTTAGTCCTGAGTGTTAACTCCAAACATACTTATTAAGAAGCTGTTGCTTTATTTTGATTCGTTTACATAAATTTTCCACTTTGAGGGGGATGGTGGTGGGCTTGTGGAATCCCTAAAATAACTTTTAATGGAGCAAAGCCTTCCATTATGGGAAGCGCTAGACGCAGAGAGGCGTCTGGAGGCCCGAGGTTGCCGTCACAGCCCTGCCACCAACTGGCTGAGCGACTGGGGCACAGCGCTGCCCTCTCTGCCAGCTTTGGGAGACCCCCTCCCCCCTAAAGGAGTGGCTGGCTGGCCTGGGATTAAGAGAAGAGATACCAGGGTGCCCTTTCTTTAAAACCTCTGGTATTTTAGAGACACATAGTGGAGACGAGATTAAGAATAAAGATGAAAGCAGTTTTCTTTTGTGAATGGTGTGCTTTCTCCAGTTATATTTATCCTTTGGACAAGGTCAGGGCAACCTTCACGGTCTCGCCAATTCCATTAATTATAGAGTGTGCTATCACCATGAGACCTCCATTTCCCACATCACTTGGGAACCTTCAAGTCTTTGTAAGATCCTACCCCAAAGGGACTGAGAGGAGGGACTTTTAATACAGGGAGAGAAGAATGAAAGTGAACAGGTGATGTGAACTTCATGTGTCACATTCTGGGGAGCCATAAGCGGTTTATGATCCTGTCCCAGTGAGGCCCTGCTGGTCCCACCCCCATGGCTCCCAGGAGCTGAGTAATGTGCACAGCCCCAGGCAGTGCAGCCTTGAGACTACTACCTGGTCCCGTGCTAGGTAACCTGTCCGGCTTCCCCTCTGCTCTGCGGCGGCAGGGGTGAGGGGGACAGAGCCCACAGCGGAGCCCTCCCACCAACCCCAGCAGCAAAATGTATTCGCATGTCTGTGATGGGGGAGAGGCAGCTGCAGGGGAGAGAAGGAAGGGGTTTAATTTAAGATGATGGAATGGTGGGAAGAATGAAAGAAGGCAATTAGTGCTCAACTTTTTGAAAGAGGGCAGGGGAACAATTACTTTAAAAGGTTTTAATTGGTCCCGTTCTGAAGAACTCACTCCTCCTTTGCTAAAACCCCAGGCCAGCTCAGACCTGCATTTGTGGATTGCCCAAGTGCCTCCCTGTTTTTCCCTTGGAACAGTAACTCTGAGTGAATGTCTCCATTGCCCTCTCTCTGTAGCCTTTTTGCCTTTGGTACTGGGGGAGGGGGGTGCTGCGTGTGTGTACCTAGCTGGCTACTTAGCTATCTTTATATAGCAGTTTTCCAGGCTGGCAGGTCAGAGGACTTGCAGAACTAGAGCCTCTCAATTATTCTCTCAACTCCTCAGCCTGACTCACTTGGGGCGGGTCTACATTGCAGTCTAAGAGAAGTGAGGGAGGAAAGTGGCTTCAAGTAAACTGAAAACCCTTTGGGAGAAGGGACCACAGGCATGAAGGGAGGGACCCAGCTATGCTAACTGTGGAGACAAAATCTCATCTGGGGGCAACCCCCACAAAACAGCCAACTAGATTGAAAGTTCTTTGCAAATGACTGGCTTTTGCCAGATAATATTTCCCCCCATGGGAACTGCTTGTATCTTGATGGGAAAAGATGGGTCAAAACCGGCCAGTCTACTCTTTGAACAAATGGCTGATTCTAGGGCTGGGTCAGGAAATACTCAAATGAGTCCTGAGCATCTTGTAGGGCCAGGAAGTACTCCAAGATCAAAAGGATTTGAGTATGTCAGAGGGACTGGCTCAGGAGCCAACCCGAACTAGCTCCTGGGAACCAAAGCTGGAACAATTCAAACAAAAACAAATAACATTGTATTGGATTTAAATCCCAAATACTCAGGAATGGATCCATGCTGACATAAAGAAATGACTGGATAGGGCAGTGCCGGTGGCTCAGCGAGTAGGGTGCCAGTTCCATATACTGAGGGTGGGTTCAAACCTGGCCCTGGCCGAACTGCAAAACAAAAATAGCTGGGCGTTGTGGCCGGCGCCTGTAGTCCCAGCTACTCGGGAGGGAGGCTGAGGCAAGAGAATCGCCTAAACCCAGGAGTTGGAGGTTGCTATGAACTGTGTGATGCCACGGCACTCTGCCGAGGGCGATTAAGAAAGACTGTCTCTACAAAAAAAGAAAAAGAAATGACTGGATAAATAAGTGACAGAGAACAGACATCTGCCATAGTGATGATTCCAAGTGATTTATGCATATATTCTCTCCTGAAGGAAGTGCCATTTACTTCCGACCTTCCCTTGAAAGCAGGCTACACCTGGTGACTTACTTCCAAAGCCTGTGTTCTGGAAAGGGGTGGTGGGAGGAGAGTGATTTTTCCAGTGAAGAAGCCTGGTCGATAGCACCTCAGGTGGCATTCAAGGTCATCTGTCATCAGTGCTAAATTGATGAGTTGATAGCATAACATGATGGCATGAGAGTGACACTTCACCAGTGTGGACTTCCTCCCCCAAACCCCTAATCCCAGTGTAACCATGAGAAAAACAAACCCAAATGAGGGACATTCTACAAAATACCTGACAAAAGTACTTTTCAAACTGTCAAGGTCATTAAAAACAAGGAAAATCTGAGAAACTGTGTAGCCCAGAGGATCCTAAGCAGACATGAGTATTAAATGTAATGTGAAATCCTGAATGTGGGCTTCATGCCTGTAGCTCAGTGAGGAGGGTGCCAGCCACATGCACCAAAGCTGGAGAGTTCAAATCCAGCCCAGGCCCGCCAAACAACGACAACTATAATTTCCCCACCCCTCAAAAAAAATTAGCCAGGCATTGTGGCCAGTACCTATAGTCCCAGCTACTTGGGAGGCTGAGGCAAGAGGATCGCTTAAGCCTAAGAGTTTGAGGGTGCCGTGAGCTGTGACACCACAGCACTCTACCCAAGGTAACAGCTTGAGTCTCTGTCTCACAAAAAAAAAAAAAAAAACAAAACTAGTGGACGTCATGGTGGGTGTCCATAGTCCCAGCTGCTTGGGAGGCTGAGGCAAAGGCTGTGCCTCGGTCCGGTGCACCCTCGTGGGATCCTGCAACCGGTTCCCAAGGAGGCCCCGGTCCTTCGTCCGTGGCGCGGGAACTCCAGCCCCATGCTGCCTCAAGCCCGTCCAATGTCAGCTGATGACCCGGCAAAATCGGGCACGATTAGGTGGATTCTGCGGCCACCCTCCCGGACGGGCCCAGAGGTCCAGGCGCGTACCCAGGGATAGGCTAGAGGGTGACTGTGATTTTGAGCTGGATGTGCCGAGAGCACATTGGACAAGGCTGATTTGGAGGATGTTTCGTCCCTGGCACCCTGAAGCGAGATGTCAGCCCATCCGATTCTCCTGGGCAAGGACGTGGTGTGAGGAGGGTCCCGGGCGGATTGGCGGCCCGGATTGCAGTGCTCACAAGCAAACTTGTGAGCCCCAGTGTGTGAGGCTGCTGTGGGCTATGAAGACTACCATGGCACTCTACCCAGGGTGACAGAGTCAGACTCTGTTTCTAAATTAATAAATAAATAGATTCCATTCATATGAAATTCAAAGCAAGCAAAAGTAATCTCAGGTGTGAGGAGTCAGAATGGTGGTCACCTTCGTTGGGGAGTGACTGTGAGGCTGGAGGGGAGGGAGCATCTAGGTGCTGGTGATGCCTGGCTTTCTGACCTGGGAGCTGGTTATCTGGGGTATATTTAGTTTGCGAACATTCAGCAAGCTGTATACTTATTATCTATGCATTTTCTGTATGTTGTATGCCAATAAAAAGTTTATAAATCATATAAAATAAGTTGATTTCAAGCATTAAACTTTAGAGCTTGGAGAAACCAATACCCCCCTCTCTCTCCTCCCTGGAGGCAAAGAAATTTAGAAAGTTCAAATGGTTTGCCTAAGGGCATGAAGCAGGTGCAGCAGACCATCAAGACCCCTGGAGTCCCCCTCTCCATCTAAATAGGGCTTTCCCACTGGCCCACTCAGTGGAGCAGTGCAACCCCCTTAACCAGTCTACAGGTCCAGGCATGGGCTCACGTTTGGGGAGGGCAATACCAGCACCAACCTAGTAACCTTAGAGCAAACTTTTATTCCTCTGTGCCTCAGTTAACTGCTGTTACTGAGGGTCTCTAATCATTGTACTGTGTTGGCAGGTCAGCTAAAAATGTTGCCCTGTCATTAAGTTAGACTTGTCTTAGTCTGTCCTATTCCTCAGATTCCATTGTGGAGTTTTATGTGTGGAAAGTAGTGATGCGGGGAGAATGTTAGTGACTAGTTCTATAATAGGGTAACAAGGGAAGAAAAGCTGAACCAAAGTTGGAAGGTGGCTCTGTCTTGTACTCTGACCTCCCAGGGCCATTTAGAGATTCAGAGGATGTGTGGTCCAGCAAAGACGACCCTAAGACCCACAGGGATGAAGTGACTTTCCCAATGTCCTGCAGATAATGAGCTGTCTATGGTTTTGTCCTCTAACAGTCCAAACCAGACAGGCTGCCATGGGGACCATGCATTTTGTTTCCTTAAGATTCCCCCACCACACACAATTTCTTTTTATTAAAATGCAACAACCACGGCTCGGCGGCTTGGCACTGGTAACTCAGTGGTTAGGGTGCCGGCCATGTGCACTAGGGCTGTTGGGTTCAAACCCAGACTGGACCTGCTAAACAAACAAACAAACAAACAAAAATAGCCAGGCTTTGTGGCAGGTGCCTGTAGTCCCAGCTACTTGGGAGACTGAGGCAAGAGAATCATTTGAGCCCAAGAGTTTGAGGTTGCTGTGAGCTTTGACACTACAGCACTCTACGGGTGTGTGTGTGTGTGTGACAAAGTGAAACTGTCTCAAAAAAATAAAAATAAAAAAAGAATAAAATGCAACAACCAGAGTTTATTTGTCTTTCTGGCACTAAAAATGCAATTGTCACAGTTTTTACATTATGAAAAAACACTTATTGTGACATTACACTTTAAAAATAATCTTAATGTTTAATTGTTGTAGCTGGGCTAAGTTAACATAGGAACTCTTAGTTTGGTATTTTGGGAGTTGTTTGGGTGGCCAGTGACTTCTCTGGGGAAGGATGGAGTTGAGTCTGGCTGGGAAGGAGGAGTGAGAGATATAGCCAAGTTGCCCCAAACCCAGAAAACCCTATGGAGGTCTTGGGAGCAGTTTCTCTCCTGAAAAATTACTGCCATCAAACTCAAAAACCACTGATTTGAGAACTGGGTTCAACTTTAAGGGTGTCTTAAAAATTCTAACTTTTCTAATTCTTCTTAAATATTCTAATTCTAACGGCGCCTGTGGCTCAAAGGAGTAGGGCACTGGCCCCCATATGCCGGAGGTGGTGGGTTCAAACCCAGCCCCAGCCAAAAACTGCAAAAAAAATGTTTTTAAACTTTTTAAAATGCTTTTTATTTATTATTATTTTACAGCATTGTCAATTCAGGTGCAATTGTGAGAACTACTGCGGAGACAGCCTGTAGACACTTCACCCAGGTTCCCAGTGTCATCGGGCATTAAGGTCATCTAACCAAATCCTCTTCTTAGGGAGATAAGAAACCTGGAGGCCTATGAAGGCCAAGTGACTTTCCCAGGATCACACTTAGGAAGGGCTGAGTCTAGAACTCTCTCTCTGAGCCTCATGGCTCCACCCACATGGCATTTCATTTTCTGTTCCCCAAGATGTCTGCGATTAGGTCAATTTTGCGGGTGGAAGTAGACATAGCCGCCCCCTTTTTTCCTCAGTAGTACAGTATGGAAGGTTCATTTTCTGCTCATGCCCCATGTCCATTGTGGAGTGGCTGGAGGGCTCTGCTCTGGTCATCACCACTGAGGGAGGCCCCATGTCTGTGCCGGCATGATTTGCCAAGGCAGGCAAAAGGAATAAGGTGGCAGTGGGCCAGCTCGTCCACTCACGTTTCACTGGCTGAAGCAAGTCATATGGCTGCCCTAAATCCAAGGGGGCGGCAGCTCACATTTATTTCTACCTGTCCCCTGAGAACAGAACTAGAAGTATTTGTTCAGCAGCACTAATGAATACCCCCATAGCTCTCTTTTGAGTCAATCACTAGCAAGCTTCGTTTGTAGAATTAGAGTCCTTGTTTCTGTTTTCAGTTTTTTCTGTTGTGCAGCCTTCTTTTTGGCAGGTCCTATATGGCATCTGTCAGTGGGGCCTCCAGCCTTATCTCCCCAGGAAGGGAGGAGATCTGAGGAGGCATGACTGGAAGCTGCTTTTGGGAAGTCTACCATAATCTGAGACTGCATTACCCAAAGCACAAGGGCGATCACAGTTCCCATACATTATGGTGTCAACAGGACTCTTTCCATCCTTTCTTTCCTCCTTCCCTCCTTTCCTCACTCATGGCTAGAACATTCTGACAACCTGGGTGCCAACTTTTAAAAAGAAATGTTGACCAAGTAAGGATTAATATTAAGGGTAACCATGATGGCAGGGGATCTAGGAATCCTGTCCTGGAGTGATCACTCCACAGAATAGAGCATACTTAGTTTGCAGGAGAGAGGGGGAGGAGGATGTAGGAAAAGTTTTCAAGAAGGGCTGGCAGGTGATAACAGATTACTTGTTATGTAGCTGCTGAAGGCAGGAGCTGGATCACTAGGTAGATGTTATACACAGGTGAATTTTAGCTCAGTTTGGGACCAGCCTTTTAAATAGAAAGTCCAGCTAGGAAAGAATAGGTTTCCTTGAAAGCAGAGAATTCTCAGTCCCTGGAAAAGTCTTTACACTATGCTGAATGACCTCTCTTATTGATTATTTCTAATGTTCTTCCCACCTGTTTCCACAATTCCTGAGAAAAGAGACTTTCTAGCATCTCTTATTTCCAGATCTAAAATTTCATCTTTAACTCTAAATGAAGTCAAGTCCTCCCCATCCTAGAATAAGAGTTGGTCTTTTTTATGTACAGGTCAATTTTATTAAAAATAATAATATTAAATGTTATTTTATAGCTAACATGGAGCATTACTATGTGTTAGGTACTTTTCTAAGTGCTTTATATAGTTTGATAAAATTATTAATTAATTTAATGAAGGTGCCCTATTATATTCCCAATTTATAGATGTGAATATTGAGGCGCAACACTAGTAAGGGAGAGAGTTGAGATTTGAACCTACGTATCCAGCTCCAGAGTTTGTGCTTCAAACTACTGCCTCTCTTAACACCATTTTTGATGATACCAAATGAGGCTTAGTGATATATCCAAAGTCAAAGGGCTAGTTGAATGGTGTTACTTGGTCTAGATGGAACCTAGTCTCCAGGCTACCCCAGTGTGGTCAACATGGAAGACTTTTATCACTTGTGACCCACCCAATTAGGGTGGTGGGAAATATCGTATTAAATGAGGTAACTAATCCACGAAGACTGGATCACATACTCCAGAGCTCCCAACAAGTTGAGGACAGAGCTATGACAATCCCAAGGCTTTCCTACTAGGCAAAATACTTGGTTCTCTCCGTTTCCCAGGATTTGAAACATTTTCCCTACTTCCTCACTATTTATCCAAATTTTACTGATCATTACTGATCATTCAAAATCCAGTGATTGGCCAACAAACGTTCTGAGATGCATAGTCTTAAACTCTGACTGTTCCTAGTTTCTGCACACACTTTTTTCCGGACTTGAGTCTCATTTAACTGCTAGGAGCAATTCATGAGGGTTTAGGCCATGTCAAACTTTATGTAGGCTAGATTTTATTAATCCTTGAAGGTTTCTGGGTTGGGAAGTTTTCCTACTTTGACATTTTAAAAGAATTTCCTCTGTGTTCTACTAATATTTTTATGGCTTTTGTTTTTACATTAAAATCTATGATCTATCTGGAATTTCCTTTGTTATACGGATAAGTGAATAACCACTTTCCTTTTTTCCTGGGTTTCTGTGAGTCCTGAGAGTCCCAGTGCCACTCTCTGGGTATACATATTCTTCCAACTGATTTGAAATATCATCTTTATTTATTTATTTTTTTGCAGAAATTAAC
>CAUYON010162932.1:0-89358 GCA_963573935.1 Arctocebus calabarensis | reverse complement strand
TAGTCCCAGCTACTAGGGAGGCTGAGGCAGGAGAATCGCTTAAGCCCAAGAGCTGGAGGTTGCTGTGAGCAGTGTGACGCCACGGCACTCTACCCAGGGCGATAAAGTGAGACTCTGTCTCTACAAAAAAAAAAAAAAAAGTACTTAAACAAAGGAAATGGGGTGCCCCAGGAAAAGAACTCTATATAGTCTTGAAGGAAAGCTTTTTAAGATGAGTAATATTATTTATACAAATATCATTTTCAAAAAAAGACCCCGATATAGGTATCAAAGTTTGTGTTTTTTTTTTTTTGTGGCTGTGACTACTTGAGAGAATATTTTCAGGAGCACCATGTCTAAAGTTCTATTTTAAAAATTTAAATGTACAATCCAAATAGCACCCTGATGTTCATTAAAAAATAAATCACAGTCAGCTGCCGATTACCCATATCAGGTCTGGCAAAACTTTACACGAGACTTTGGAAAGAAAAAAAGAAGTTACTTACACACTGGTATAATTCTGTAAAATACATAATGTTCACTTAAAGCTATCTTGTACCAACATGAAAATTTAATGCTCTAGAAAAAAATGAATCAAGGCTGGTATTAAAAATGGAATTGGATGTAGGATAGATAGATGAATACTCTAAAAAAATAATCAACACTAAACAGAAATTCTTAGAGGAGAGATGCATAATTCCTGACTATTCAGATGCAATGAGATTTGGGAAAAATAGGACCATTGACAAAGTGATTATTATACCAAGGCCATAACATTTTACTAACACGAATCCATAAAGTGACCCTGGAGATCAACAATAAAACAAAATTTTATAATGGGCTTATATAGCCAGAAAGGTTCAGCAACCATGTTGCCTAGCAGAATAGATCTCCCTCTGGTTGAGCAGTTCAGGGAATTGACCCTGTGCCATCCCACTCGGGAGCCTTTTAAGGACAAAACAGGGTCTGAGTCCTCTCCTCTGCTGTCACGTTCTCACAGAGGAACAACCTGTGCTCCTTACTCACAACTTTCTTGGTCCTCATGCCGACTCCTTCCGGCCCCCTCCCTGTCTAGAATGTGAAGGTAAATTAAACAAATTATGATCTGTGCCGGAATGGAAACCCTTGGCCAAATCACAGGGCCAGCGTTCAGCAGCCCGGCCGTCCAGCCTGGCCGAGGCGGGCCGCCTCTGTCTCCTGCAGCTGCCCTCGCCCCTGCACAGTGTGTCTGCAAACGGCTTCACAGATGGCCTCGTATGTTTTACAGGAAATATTACTTAAACATTGAAAAGGATCACATTTCTCCTGTTAGGAATTACAAATCTGGATTTCATTTTCTTTCTTGCTTTTTTTTCCTCCTCCCAAACCCTGGGAAAAAATGTAACTGTTATATATGACATGCAGGAAACATTTGGGAATTTTTTTAATACACCCTAACACTTGCTGGCTCCTTATGTATATTTACACACATGCGCATAAAATGTATTTACATACAGTGTATAAATACACATACACTCACTATTGTGTTATTTCATTTATAACCAAATGTAATTGCACAGGGGGGAGAAACTCGTTTTGAAAATTTAGAGGAGTGTTGCTTCTCTTTCTTCTTTTTTTAATCTTCTGTAGCATAAGAAAAATTTCATCATTCAACTCACCGGGACAACTGAAACAGGACCGGCTTCCCTCTCACTGGCTTCCCTTTATGCATTTTATGTAGATTCATGAAGACCAGGGGAATTCCTATTGTTGGGGAAATGATTAGCATCAATAAACAATTAAAATAGTCGTGAGGAACGTGAGTTTAACAGAAGTGGGCCTGCTTGGGGGGCTGTCTCCACCTTCCGTGACCTTCTGATGGAAAGGAGGTGTAGTCAGCATTCTGCACAGAAGTTCAGCCCTGTGGTTGACCCAAAATGCCCACTCTCCACAAATTAAGAGAAGACTTCCCCAAGGGGAGGTGAGTTGACCCAGCGGACTCAGATGGAGTTCCTGAAGTCCAGCAGCAGGAGGACGGAGGCTGTGTGCGCCCGCAGGTACACAGGGGCCCTCAGGAAGCCCCCCCTTTTCCTCCCTCCCTGCAGGTGGGCTCAGAGGGACACAGCCCAGGCTATAGTTTGCATTAATTTTTCTTCCAGTGAACTGAGAAGGGGGGTAAACGACATAGCAGACAGAGGTGTCATCCCCTCCATCCCAGGATCTGGTGCCATCTCCAAACTCTCCTCCAGTCAATACAGCTGTGTCTTCTACACCCAAATGTAAATATCGTGCAGCCAGAAACCAGGGGCAGTGTCAGATTTTTATTAGACTTGCCGCCATTCCCTGAAATTTCAAGCACAGGCTCCAACAGTACCGGGCACCATGCGAGGCTGGACTCTGCTGGGTGTTTGCAGGGCGTTTGCAGGGCCTGGCCGTAGGGTCCCCCTCTGGGTTGAAACACGATCAACAGAGCCCCGTGCAGCCAGCCAGCGACTCTCTGGGCATCCTGAGATGCAGCCCTTTCTCCTGAGGCACTCGGAAGCTACTTCCCCAGCCGCTGTCCCCGCTGTTCCTGCTGCTGCCCAGCCCCACCGCCTGTCGCCTCCGAGGCACAGACTCCTCCCCAGCCATCTGGAACTTCCTTCCTGTGTCCCCACCTCCTTAATCCCTCACTCATTTCATACTTCCTTGCAAAATGTCTCCTTGCTTCTCAGTCTCTCTTGTACCCGGGCCTAAAATACCTGTTCCCCATAGCAATGGGATCTCAGACCCCACAGGAGAGGGAGAGCGGCCTTCCTGGGCACCCCCGACCCCTGTGCTCACTGAGGAAGCTTTCACCAACTCATGGGTCTGCACAGTAGGACCTGACCCACCCAGGGAGGATCCCAGCCCTCCTGAGGCTGTTGTGAGGAGTCATTGATGAGACCTTTGTCACCAAGGTCAAACCCTAAAGAATATGTCCCCAGCTCTGTCCCTGGGCCTTCCCAAGAACCTCCTGGCACGACAGAGAAAAACGCTGGTCCCAGATCGGGTGCAGTTACAGGAGTAGAGTGAACTGTCATAGTCAGGAGTGAGATATCTGGAACTTCTGAAAAGAAATCCAAAAGCATGGCAATGACCCTGAGCCTGACTTAGTCCTGTAGGAACGTGGCCAGGAGGCGAGCTGAGATGCTGACAGAGACCAGAATGAGATGAAAAGCTGAACCAGAACCATCTGGAAGAAATAAGGTCTGTGCTGCTGGGTGCCCAGCGCCAGCCATCAGGATCTCTCTCTGTTGCTCCGTCCAGCAGGAGCAATGTCCTAGCTATGATTGTTGGCTGTGAGCACACGACACCTCTAGGGTTTCCTTCTTCAGTCCCTTCCCTCTACTGATGATGTTGGTGCATCTCTGTGCTGCCCCAGGACCGTGGGCACCAGCGGGGAGGAGGACGTGTCCTTCCCACATCCCTCGCAGGCCTCATCTCCCAGTCCTGCCTCCCTGCCACACGGCACGTGGCTTAGCCACCTCCTCGGTCAGTGGAGGTTCCGAGAGAAGCCTGGGCTTCTCCCACACCCTGTGTTCTGCAGCCTGGCTTGACTGTCACATAGAAGCACAGCCTTCTCCATGGGGTTCCAACACGCCTCCTGATGACCTCTGTTCTACTTGGGGCCATTCACCCCAAGTAATGAAGAATTCCTTCATAAACACACACAAAAATTAGAGCATGGGCTGGTTCTGGGTCTTTTCAGGTGACATGTTATTGGGATTTGTCTGGACTTTAGGATAATGGCACCCAAACTGACAGCAGGGAAAATGTCAGAGGCTTAAAGACATTTCTGGCGGCTGCTGGGGTGGCCACGTGCAGCCCCGGCCCAGGCCCTTCCGGGCAGGGAAATGACCATGGCAGTGACAACCACAGGAATATTTCCAAGATAATGCAGAGGGTTCCCAGGGCAGTGTCAGGTTGGAAAGCAAACAAAACGTGTGAGATGCTCACACATTAAACAAAAAGGGGACTTAAAAATAGATCAAAAATGCCATCACTGTGCTCCGCACAGCCCCCTCTCCCAGAAAAAGAACATTCTGAGTGGGTAGTTTCATCAGCCACACTACTGTTTTTGTTTAGATGGGAGAATTCCAAGTTATTGAAAAACTGCAAACACTATTATTCACTGTAGAATGTTTGTCTTTGAGGAAGAAATCTATTTTGGCTTCTTCATTTTTAGATCCTTCTCAAGCTCCCCGAATTCTTTTACATACTGAAAAATGCTAATCTGCCTCATTAATAATAACAGGAGGCAATTGCAGAATATTCTCTAATAATGATCGTAAACTCCTCTGTGGCTTTTGTCACTCTGATATTAATGTGAGATCGGAATTAGCAGGGTTTTCAATTTTTAAATAAGCCAAACAAATTTGGGGATATTTTTCTGGAAGTCTGAGCAAGCATATTCAACATTGAAGAGGCAGCAGGACAGGTAACAGAGGAGGTGGCAGTGAAGCCAGGCGGACGGCTTTGTCAGGCTTGTCTTTGTGCCTACAACACACTCCTGGCCCGGGCTCCAGAGGCCCGGCTGGCTGCCTGAGCCTTGCCTACCTGGGGGACAGAGAGGTGGCACAACCCTGGACATCTCACAAAAGGGACACTTCCTCCCGCTCCTCCCTGACAGCCTGCCTCCTCTGCGCCCCCAAATATTTTTGTTTCTCTGCAAAGCCCCCTCCTCCTGGCCTCCTGTGGAAGAATGCAGCCGGCACGACCCCTCCCTCGCTCTGCTATCTGCTTGGCACAGGCCACGCTCAGCTGGGACTTCACTAAGGATCTCGCTTTCCTGGGCAAACACAGCTTCACCTGCCCTCCAAATCCCTCTCTCCTCCTCCTTCCCCAGCCCTCCCAGCTGAGCTATGTTAATCAGGTGGGGGACACAAGGTAACATTGAAGTAATTCAGCCAATTAGGCCCTGAATTGTTTGCATCCAACAGCATTTTGTATCTCTGCAAATGTGTGAAATGCAAAATGTGCCCTCCAGCAAAAACGACAGCAGCCATGTACTGGCGGCCTGTCAACAGATCCTGGGAGCGGCGGCCCTGACGGCTAATAGCGACGCATGCATATGCTTGGGAAGGCTGGCCTTCTTTATGTGTGCTCCTCTCTGCAAGGGAGGCAGAGCTGGGGGTCTTGGTGGCAGATGGGCAAGGGTAACAGGGATTGGCTAATCCCAGATCTGCATTCTCTTCTTCACGTAGCAACTGGGGAAAGATGGGGCCAGCTGTCAAATGGAAGACTTTCATGGTCCCCTGCACACAACAGCTGCACAGGCCCTGCCTGCTTGGTTCTAAATTATTAAACATCTTTTTAGTTTGTTCCAGCTGCAGGCATCAGTGTGTTTATGCAGCCTTTGTGCATTTTACATATGATTCCTTCTCCCCTCCTCTCATCAAAATGCTGTTTGTAAAAGTCATTATCCCATCTGTGCCCCAGTTTGGCCAAACAGCCTAAGACAAATCCGACGCCATTCTCCTTCCAGGACAATTTGGGAGTTGAAGATGATTGCTGTGACTTGAGACTTCAGGGGTTTGCCGCATTCTCTCTGCCACCTGTAAGAGGTGGTGTCGTCTCGGCAGCTTCAGGGGACCGACACATAATGGGGAGCTCTGCGAGTAAGATTTCACTGTCGCGCGTTTATGGCTTTAGAGAAAACAAAACGTGGCCTCTCCATCTGCAGAAGTTCTCCAGAATGCTGTCGCAGAGGAAGGGCGGCCATGAGTCTTCCTTAAATCATTGCTCGCTGGCCCCGCCTGTCCCCCACGATTTCAACAGTAATTCCCTTATTATTTGCCATTGACATGAATATTCACAAACAGGTAGAAAGTGCTGCTGCTGCTTAAACAGACTACTTTGGCAAGGAAGGCCTCGATGCCAGGTCTCCTGGAAGGGCCTAGACTGTCTGGGAAACGGTAATGTCATAAACAAGCCCCTGGAAGGACAGAGCCTGACCTGATGTGTTAATTACATTCCTGAACCCAAAAATGGTTTACTGGATGTGATTGCTTCCTGCAGGATATTTTGGTGGTCGCCAGATTCCAGCACAAAATGAAAGTCACCAGCAACAGTTGCTTTGTCTGCAGCCAACGTTAACACTTTCCTCCAAAGCCCACAGTGCTTGCAGGGTACCAGCAGTCAGCTGTGAACTCCTGCCCCTCCTGGGCATCATGATTGGGGACCCAGGGCTGGGGCCAGCAGTAAGCTCAGGGCCCTGCTCCTTCTCTGTCCAGGTCTGGTCCCGCCCAGCCCTCCTGCCCTCCTGCCATGTTGCTCCCTCGCACCGCAAGGTTGCCACTGGTTTATTTGCAATATGCGGCTCGTGCTTCCAATGGGTTTCACGATGGCATTGGAACATTGTGTTTCCGGGGGACTCTATCAGTACCCACCATAGCCTCTCCTCCCCTGCTAGATCCAGGCACAACTAGAAAAGAGGCAAGTGTGGCTCTTCCCTGTCCTTGTTTAGATGGGAAAATTCCAAGGTTTAACTTATGAAACACTTTCTCTCTGGGCTCATAGGTGTCTTTCCCTGAGCCTCAGAATTACTATCAAACACCCCTTGAAAGGGAGTGCGGAGAGACCAGCCAGACCCTGGAAGCCTTCCAAAGCCAGGCAGGGCTTGCTAAAAAGGTGCCAGGGATGCAAAGGAGAGGCCGGAGTAGAGCCCCTGGGGGCTGTGAGGTGGGGGCCGGGCATGCGGCATCACAGGATCCAGGCACGCTGGGGGGATTTCAGGATTCCCGAGAGGCCTCTGAAAAGCTGTCTGGCCTGTCTCTGGAAAGTGAGCAAACTGCCAAGACCCATGAGAAGGCACGGCGCCTACTGGCCTTTGGCAAAGTCACCCTTTCCCTGGAAGAGAAGAATCGCTTCATCACAAGGCTACTGTTTTAAGCTTTGTTTTTCTTATCCCAAAAGGGAAGTCTGCCCCTTTGGCCCTTCTGTGGGACAGAGCTGCGCATGTGACCATCACCAGTGGCTGTGAATCTCCACAAAGTGGGAACAGCTTTGCTCAGAAATGTCTTAATGAAGTCCTAAGCTTTTATCGAACTTTGCTTATTCTAACTGCAGCTGCTAAAAGTCTCTAAGGACAATGAAGAAACCAAAATTTCCAGGGAATGTCAATTCCAGCCTCGGCTAGTTCTGAGGACAGAGATTTCTCTCTGGTATGAGGTGAATAATGAGGGGGTGGCGGGTGTCCCATCCCCAGGGCGGGAGCACAGGAAGCGCTGGCTCCACACTCTGTTTCACTTCGTTTTTAATTAGCCTCCTTTTTAATGACCTAAGTTAATAAGTGTCAAAAGGTGCAAAACACAGCTTGGCTTTATTTTGAAAGCAGGAAATTTGCTTTAATCTTGGAGGCATAGCCCTGCCCTGGGTGATTTGACAACAGTGGGGCCAGCAGCCCCTATGCTCTGCCACCTCGGGCCATGGTCCCCGGGCACCTCCCACTGGCACCCTCCCCACCCAGGGAGCCACTGGAATGGGCCAAGGGGTCTCTCAGCTTCCAGAAGCCACCTGGCACCCCAGCACACCCCTGTGCACGCTCCCACTGGCCACACCTCCTGGGTGTTCCTCCTGCAGCCCCCATAGCAGCCTTGAAGTTGCTCATACCATCCTGGGCATGGTGGGCAGTTTACCCATCAGCCTGGGGATAAGAGCATGATACACAGGCCTAATGGCCAAGGTCCCACCTGCTGGGCTGGCATTGCCCTGCTTGCTTCATGCCCCTCACTTCCCTTTCTTCCTCCACCAGCCTGAACGTCCAGAGGGACCCAGAACCAGGCAGGGTGCAGGAGGAGGGGTGAGGGCAGCTCTGGGCTCCTGCGGCAAAGCACAGCACTGGCGGGCACGTGTGCCCCGTGTGTGCTCACACACGTGCTTCTGGTTTCTGGTGGGGCCCTTAGACATGCTCTACTTTGCACACAGATGAGCCCCACTCCATTGAGCTTCTGTAGCGAAAAGCTATGGAGAGTGTGAGAAGCCTCTCCCGGGTGTGACAGGGCCGAGATTCACTCTGCAGTTTCCTGACTGCGATCCCACGGGGGTAGGAGAGCCAGCGCTAGTACCGGTGCCCAGGGTGTGTCCACAGGAGACCTCATGGGAGAGAGCTCAGGATTCATGTCGTGGCATTTTATTTCGCGGATAAATACGCCCCAAGGCCAACCTCAGCCACAGCACTCACCCCTGTTTCTAGTCAAATGCCAAGAACAGACGGCGCCCTCAGAGGCTGAGAGCCCGTGCAGGGATCTGCCCCTCAAGCCGGATGACTGAAAGTATCTTCCATGTGATAAGCTGTAATCAGGGCCCTTCCCTAATCCCGTGGAAACCTCCCACCCACACAGGGGGAGAGTGGACTCAGGATGGGCAGAAGAGCAAGGTCCTACTACCAAAGACGTTCTGGCAAACTCGCAAATTATTAGGAAGTGCTTGACTCCATTTTACTTTATTTAACAGCCATGTACCGATGGGGGTGCGGTTAGGAACTATTTGTTTCCACAGGTCCCTGCCCGTGCCCACGCTTGGTATGCTCCTTAAAAGTCAAGACGAGCGGAAGTTTTGAATGTCCCATAGAAATGGTGTGATGGGTTTCTGGGTAGATACATCAACATGCATTTCCAAATTTACAGACATAAATAAAAGCAGGTTTGTGGCTTAGGTTTGTCGGTGCAGGTGATTTCCATAAAAATTAATATTCCTGACTTTACTGGAACTAAATAATTACAGAAGAAAGTATATTACAATAATAAAATTATCAACAGAGTTTTGACAAGCAGTCATGTGCTTGTAAATGAAATTTATTTAGGTGCCACTCAAAACATTGTAATTAAGAGGTACAGAATGCATTGCCAGATGGCTCCTGTTCAGTGTCTATTTCCTTTAGAGAACAAGGAGATTAGAATGGGCACTAACTAGCACCCCAAACACCCAATCGCCTGAAGCCCCCCAAACGGCACCCCCATCATGACATTTCTAGCTTAACATGTCTATACTCTAAAATCTGGTTGCTAAACACATGTATAATGTCAACTTAGGCAATCATAAGCTAAAAATAAAAGAATGGGTACTGATAGTGAGTTTTAGAATATCATGGTTTTATAAACTAAAACTTAGGAAATACATTCATAAAACACATTCTGGTAGAGCAGTTGCTAATTTCTTTTGTTACGCCGCAGCGTTGCTGTGCCGCTTAGTTGAGTGAATCAGACAGCAGGTGGTTACTCAAGGCAATCCGTGGTTTCTTGGTGTCTTGTCCTTATGACAGTAACTATCTTATTTTCCTGGGACTACTTTAGAGAAGTAGTTATGTGCTGCCTGTGGTAAGTCATCAGAGACACAAAAGCATGAGGACCAGAAGAACCTCTGGTCTTCATTGTACCAATAACTTCTCTGGGGCTCAGAGAGGTTGAGTGTGTCCCCCAAGATCACACAGGAGGAGGGTGGCGTCTGAGTTTGGGCCAGTTGTAATAACAAAGAACCACCAACCAGGTCGTTTGAAAAACATTCCTTATAGCGCTAGAAGCTAGAATCCTGCGGTCAGGTGCTGACAAGGTTTGTCCCTCTCGTGGTCCCCCTCCTTGGCCTGTGGAAGGCCATCTCCTCCCTGGTCTCCACGTGGTCTTTCTTCTGAGTGTCTGTGCCCTGATTTCTCTTCTCACAAGGACGCTACTCAGACCCTGCTGACCTCGTTAAAGGCCCGGTCTCCCAGTGCACACCAACTTACTTTGGTGCGCCTTCAGGATGTGTGACCGCAACATGCATTTAGGGGACAACTACTCCCAGTCTTGAATTTTGATCTTTCCCGGGCTATTAGTATGTGCCAACATACTGTCTTGATGCTGGGCAGGGACAGCTGTCCTCAGCTCCCAGGCAGCCGTAGGGCCAAGAGGGTGAACAGCCAAAGGTGTGGAGCAGACCGTCTTACCAGATGACTCTGCCCAACTGCAGGTGCTAATGTAGGTGTTGTGAGGGTGTTTGAGAAGGCTAGGCTAAGTGATCCTGTCTGGTAAGTGGGTATATTAAATGTGTTTTCTAGGTATGATATTTTCAACGTATGACAGGTTTATCCAGATGGAACCCTATTGCAAGTCAAGAGGTGGTGGGGTTTAGAACTTCAATAGATGGATTGGGGGAAGAAACAAGTCAGCTTGCAACAGATGGCAACCCTAGGTTCCCTGGGCCACCCAATTTTTGTTCTGTCTCCTGTATCCTATGGTTTGAAGGATGCCTAGGAGTCCCTCCCCCTACCATGAGTCAAAAGATTTTTGTGAAAAACTTGTTACTCTTACCTTGGCAAGCAAGTCTTTGCAAGTGCACCTGTCTTACAGAGCCCCAGCAGCCGTTCAGGCTGGCTGAGTGCTGCCCCTGGGTTGTAACGAGGGGGAGAAGTGGGGCGGGATTTGGAGGCTGTGGTTGGGTACCAGCCTTCCTGTCAGGGCAATAGGAGGGCAGCTGGCAGCTCCTAGGACAGCAGGTGGCTGGGCTGGGGGCTGGTGCTGGCCCAGGCAGGGGGAGGCCGGTGGTCTGAGAGGCAGAGGAAGCCGATCTCACCTGCCCTTAACCCTGCTGATCCTGAGCTCTTTCTTGTCCAGACTCAGTCTAGTTCATGCTGATTGAGAGTGATAATTGATGACTCTTCCAACTATCAGCAAAAATCTCTGTCTAAAGCTGTCCTTTACTGAGTGCTTACTATGTGCTAGGCATTGTTCTAAGTGCATTGTCTGCAGTGGCTAATTTAATATTCAGAATAAGCCATCAATTATTATTTCCCTGTGAGCACTGAAGAAATGATGGTGCTGAGAGGTGAAGTCACTTAACCAGAACTACGCAGCTACTAAGCAGCAGTTCAGGGGTCTGAAACTAGATCACGGGGCTCCAACATGCTCTCCACTGCTCTGCGTACCACCTTTCTGTTGCAGTAAGGTCGGGAGACTAATACATTCTCAGCCACATGCTCTTAAAGATATATTTATCTTACAAAAACCCTTTGACATTGCTAATATGTTTGCAAATCAGATATGTGAAGAGACTTTATAAAGCAGGTTACAAAAAAAACAGCAGCCTAATATACAAGGCAGAGGCAGTGGAGCCTGCACTCCATTGGCACATTTAAAATTCACTGCTTTGTAGGCATGGACTCACGCTTGTAATCCCAGCACTTTGGGAGGCCAAGTTGGGAAGATCATTTGAGGACAAGAGTTTGAAATCATCCTGGGCCACGTAGCAGGACCCTGTCTTTAGAAAATAACAATAACAATAATAATAATAAATTAGCCGGCTGTGGTGGCACATGTGTGCAATCCCAGCTGCTCTGGAGGCTGAAGCAGGAGGATTGCTTTAGACCAGGAGTTAGAGGCTGCAATGAGCTATGGTTGCACCATATACTCCTGGGTGACAGAACAAGACTCGAAATGAAATAAAATAAAGTAAAATATAACACGACAGAGTACAACACAATTCACTACAGTCTGCCTGCCTTCCCTTCCTCTTTCTTTCCGTTTCTCTCTCCCCATCTCTCTTCTCCTTTTCCTCCTCTCTCCCTCCTACCTTCCTTCCTTCTTTCTTCTCTCCTTCCTGTGGTAAGGCAGACGATGCCAACAGAGGTTCATCTAGGAGGGAGTCCAAGTCGGGCAGTGGCCAGGCGAGGTCTAGAAATTAGCTGCAATGGAGAAGATTGAGCAGATAAGGAACTATATTCAAGAGGATGAAAGCTGGGTTTTTACTGTCTAAAGTGGTAAATCATTATACAAAGGAAGAAGTCAGAGTAAAACTTGAGGCTGGCTGAAATGGAAGGTATTAGGGTGTCATAGACAGGTGCAGACAAAACCGGGGTGCGCCCATGTGTTCCTGCCCCTTCACGCTCACCTGCCTGGGTTCTCCCCACTAGGGGGCTGGGCGTAGCAACACCCCGGGAGCAGTGAGCACCCTAGTGCCAGACTTGGTTTCTGAATACCATTCTTGGCTGAAAGAAACCTGGTCTTCTTGGAGAAATGGGGAATTATGTTGAGAACAGAACAAGATTATTGTGAAACTTCCATGAGTGCCAGATAATAAAGAAGTTATGGAATGAAGAAGGGCTGTCTAAAGCCAAAGGAGCAACTTACAGGGCTCTCAAATCTGGGGATTTGAGAAAAAAGAAATGATCGTAGTAATGGGTTATAACCTATAGAATAAAGCAGAGACATAGGATTATAATTCATGGAATAAAGTGGAGACACACTGGCGTAAATGAACAAATAAATAAGGAGGAAGTTGTTCCTTGCAGTGGACTATCAACTGACGGATACAGGAGAGATTCTGAGGGAGAAAGTCACCATTCGGTAAACTTCATAGCAAGAATTCACACGGACAAGAAATAGTCAACGAACGCTCAAGCTAGTGCTTAAGACTGAGCTAAGGAATGACGTCTTGCAAATGTCTCTTCTTGCCATGCTAATTCGCAGAAAGGAGAGGAAACTTGACAGAGGAGAGATCTAGCATGTCAACCTGGTGACCCCAAGAAACCACTCGCAGAAATGACGCAAATTGACACCTTACACGACAATCACAAGAGCACAGACCTGCCCCTGTGACATTCTGGCAAAAATACAAAAGAGAGGTCTGTGAAACAAGGGAGAAACACCCCGTGAAGAACAGTCCCCAGAATGAGTGGCCTGTGATCTTTGGAATCTTCAAGATCGTGACATTCAAAGCCCAGGAAACTGCAGGTGGAAGGGCTGAGACAGGTGTGATCCCCAAAGTCCCCTGAGAGGAGAAGCTTGAAGGGGCTCTGGGAGCAGGATGTGGGAGAGTTCTTCATGCTATTCTTGCAAACATTGTGTTTGAAGTTACTTTAAAATAAAAAGAGAAAAAAAACTTTGTTGGCATCTAGATGGTGAAATATTAGCTAACCTCTCAGAAAGGTGTGGGAAGACAAAGGTAGTGCCCAACCTCCAGGGCACAGAGCGTTAGGGAAAATAAACCTTTCAGATACAAAAGGAAATTCGATTACAGTCTTTCCTACTAGGCTGATGGGACTATATATCTGGCAAAGACGGATATATACAAACAAACAAGTGCATCCTTTCCAAAAGCACTTGGGCTGGGTATATCTCTAGACTTAGCTCATTACTTTTTCCTCTTTGACCCTGTATAATTTCATCTTTAGGAAACTGTCCTATGGAAAAATGTAAAATGCAGGAAAATGATCAGCCTCATTGTTCAAGCACGGAAGAACAGATTCATAAATGTAGCATATTAACCCCAGGAAAAGAATGATATGAGGACAGTACAATGTTTACAAATAATTTATGATGTGAGAAAACGCTAACATTAATGTAAAAATAAAATACACGCAAACTTTGATTTTAAAAGATTAAATTCATATTGCATATAAAAATTTGAATTCTTATTTTTTAAAAATCTAACCTGAATTTGAAGACTAGGAAAAAAATTCAAGGGGCTTATCTGTGGATAAAAAATTCCTGATTTGTTTTCTCTTCTGCTTAGTTTGCTGTACTTTTTAAAATGTATTTTTCTGTACTTTTTTTAAAAAAAAGTAATATATTTTATCTTTATAGTGGGAAAACAAGATAAATTTTATTTTTATAAAAAAATATGAGCTATTGAAATTTTTAAATGCCAGGAAGTACCAAAAAAAAAAAGTCTAATTGAGGCAGCGTCAGGGAAGGACAGCAGCCTTCTCTGCTCTACTCCAGAGAGACCCCACGTGCCCCCACCCTGATTTCTGTCCAGGCCCTGCGGGGAAGCTCCCTGCTGCAAACACAGTTGCCAATCACAGAGTGTGCAGTTGCAATATGCTCACTGTGAGTCTCGAAGCTCTGTCAGTGCTGGTTATGTGCTCACTCTGAGAAGTAAGCGTGCATCTTACCAAGACGAGGTGAGAGTCTCCGACCTCAGGGTTAGGGCTGAGAGAACCTGCAGAGGAGAACGCAGGAGCCAGAGTGAACGCAGAGAGCAGGGGGGTGGGGTGGAGATGTGAGCTGTGCTGCAAAGGAATGGCACAGTCTGGGGAACAGGGATGGTGCGGTGACAGTGAGACTCTTGGAGACCATTCTTCCAGGAAGGATCTGTGCTGAATGGGTTCCATAGGGTGTGGCCTCGCTGAACATCTGAGCAGCTTTGGAAAAGCTTCCTAGCTCCTTCCAGGCTAATTTGTGAATAAATCTTCTCTCCATTCACCCAGCTTTAAGTGTAAGAAATTTACTTCTTTTCACCTATTTATAAATTAGTTCTTAGCATTTCCTACTAGCGCGTTCCAAAGGTCTTAAAAGGGTTAGCAAATTAACTCCTCAGTCCGTTCCCAGACCCTGGTCCCTTCTCTCTGTTGCCCTTGGCTCGCGTAGGGGGTCAATTCTATTTGCCTTCATTAACCTGCTCCTGCAGCCTTATTTGCAGGGCCATTGTCCTGCTGGGGCGTAGTGTGGCTGGGACACCCTTGGGGGGCACTGCTAGGCCCATCAAGACCAGCAGGGCCTCATCTCTTCTAACCTTTCCACTGAGCATGTCCAGAGCTTGGGACATTTTTAGAAACACTTTTCTGTCACTCTTTGAGTCCCAGCAAATCCCAATTTGTTGCCCTCATTCCATCAAATTATATGCAGTGCCAGTGTGTCAGCAAGATGTCATAACTTTCTTCTCTCCACACTCAACATACTCTACTAACAGCTTCATTTGAGACCAATTATTCACATATTAATTTTTTTGCCACAAAGGGCCCCCTCATCAGCCTGGGGGCCCTTGTGGTAAGTCTTTGCAAATGGTGTCCAGGAGCCCAGACCCAGGTGACCTCAGGCCGGGCATGCCTTCTCCACACACCCTGGTTTCACGGGTGGAGGGAGCGTTCCGAGGGGCCTACGTACGCGATGAAGCCCCAGCAGCCAGGGAAGCAGGGGGGTCAGGAACCAAAGTGCACTAAGTGATCTGATTGGACCGCCACGTCACCTAGGGTCCCCCACAGTCTAAGCAACCCCCCAAACCCCTTACACGTTTAATGACGATTATTCTGTAGTTGTCAATCTGTAATTGGCACCTCCAGCTTATATTAATTAAATAGCCCAGCCTGCCTCATCTTGGTAAACAAGCAAAGAAAGATTTTCCAGAAGCTACAGCGTGAACTCATTTCTTGGAGATCGGTTATTAGCTGCAGGCTTCTGCTTCCTCCGCCCGGCTTTCCCTTTAAAGCCAGCCCGAGGCAGAGATGAGAGGTCAGAGAGCCACAGTCGTGCATGAAAGATGTGAAAATTTACTGCAAATGAGACAAGAGCAGTAAATTCATTTTTATTCAAATTACTGTCATCACACATTACCACGTCTCCTGTAAACACTGTGCTTCAGATGGGGTGACAGCATATTATTATTTGTGAGATTATACTATTATTAAGCTATTAACATGTCACCCCTGCTTGAAACAATGACTCAGCTTCGTTCTGCATAATAGGACAAGGGAGGAGACACAAAGAGGTGACAGAAAGGTTCGTTTTAAGACGGCAGGTGGGTAGAGAGTGACAACTGGCTCTCAGGGACCCACATCCTCGTGAGGGGCCTGTGCATGTTTGTTTATTTGAGGACCTTCCTCACAACATCACCGCACCCAAGACCGTTCTGTCTCCTTAACAAAAGCCAAACATCACTCATTAGTACAAATATTTACTTTAACCAAAAGCAAAAGGGGTTGGGCTGCACAAGGTCATTCCTTTCTTAAATCACCCATGGCCTGCTGAGGCTTCCTTCTCCTGGACCTGGCTCTGACCGTGAGTGTCCCATTGTGATTGTGCCTATGGAGCAGGGTGACATGCCAGGTGCTTTGAGCTCTGACCAGCCAATTGCACAAACAGCAAGACAGGGCCTCCCACGCGGCCTCTGTAATTCCCACAGGACAGAGATCTTCTGGTTCTGGGCTCCGGGTCTACAGGGATGACTGAGGATTAAAATGTTAGAGACTTCATGGGTTTCAAAGCCGTTTGGCAAGTGTGGCTGTGAGAAGTTGCTGGGAAATAGGGATCCCATGGTATCCTGGCCTTCTTTTTCCCCTTCCGTAAAGGCTTGCCACAGTACCCCGTCAGAACCAACTCATCAGCATTCTCAAAAACGTTTGGTTCACTCATGGGACTTTTCCTGCCCCTACCATAGCTATTCTGATGTTGCCGGGGTCAGAGAAATCTGACCAGATCGGCCACTGTATCTTTGGCCAAATGCCTTCCCTGGAGGCTCCAGAGTATGACCATTGTCTGCTTCCACTGAGGGCTTGTCCAGCACAGGACAAGCACCAGAAGAGGCCCCGGCAGCCCTGCAGCAGGGCAGAGGAATTCTTCCCGACTCCAGGCAGCCCCGTTCCCTCCGCTTGGAGGGCCGTTCTTGGGTCTTGGGCTCAGACACCACCCCATCACCCCTGCGGGGGAAGGTGGTTGTCCTTCAACTCAAAAGACATTCTGGAAATTGAGTTTGTTTCACTCTCCTATTTCAGTGTTTCACAGGCTCCTTTGGGCAAAAATGACATTTTGTGAAATTGAGAAAAGAGCAAATGTTAGACAAGTTTTGTTCCAAATGAGTGGGGAAGGGATCTTGTGAAGTAGAACAAATTCAGGGACACATCAGTGTGCTACTAATGATCACATTTTAGGCGTGATAAAATAAATAAATAAATAAATGAAAGTTAAAGGCACGGCCCAGAAGGTTTTCAGCCTCAAAGCTTGCAGCTTTGTGTGAAAACCGCTGCACGTCCCCTGCTGGCCACACGCTTCTGAGACTCGGGGGCCGCAAGCGCTGTACTCTTCCAGACGGTATCTTAGGCAGTGAGGATATAACTTTGATATTTTGAAAGCTCTGGGTTGCATGTACTGTTTTTAAAATTATCCTTAAACAATTAAAAACCTGAGAACTTGGCAAACGTGAACCATCAACAGGTGCTGAGCTGGGTCTTTTTCGACGTGCCTTACTGTTTTATTGTCTCCAAACCGCTCTCAGGCACCTGAACAGCAAAGGCGTCCCCCGCCCTTCCTGGGGATGGTGTTACTGCCTCTGCAATGCCTGCCTGCTCATCGTGTTTTCTTTAGGAAGCGTGTCTCACCCTCTGCGGCCAAGGGTCACTTTTCCTAGGGCCTCCTCTGCTGGCCGCAATCCTACAGGCTAAACCTTGCAGCCGTCTCCCTGGGGCTGCTTTCAGGCAGCTGCTCCGGCCTTGTTCATGGGCCACGCTTCCTTCTTCTGTCTGAGTGAAGTCAGACAAGGGGCTTCACTCTTGGTCATTAACTTCTCCTCATCTGTCCCAGGCGCAAATCCTCAACACACCAAGTCTCCTCCTCAGAGGCGGCTGTCACCTTCCTCTGGCATCCATGGAGTTCCATACAGGGGACCGAATACCCCATTTTTCTTCTGTGCCTGTTTCGTGTCAGAATGATAATGAAAGGAGAAAGTTGAAAGAGTTCACTGGATTTCATTAAGGGAGGTCCAGCCAAGATACTGTCTTTGCAAAGTCTGTGGAATCATGTTAGAGAAATCTGGTCCAGCCCCTACCCTGGCATAGGTAGAATTTTCGATGGTTCAGGAGGTGTGAGGAAGGACCAGAGAGAGGGACAGGAAAGATTCAGTGAGGTGCCGTGCCCAGGTTTGCGTCACTGCTAACAGTGGAGAGTAAAGGAGGCTGGTCTGTATGAGAGCATCGTGCCCCACCCCCCTGCCCTTGACACCAAAGGCTAAACCCACACACCTCAGCCCACACCAATGCGTTCGGGTTTTGGTGGGGGGCGTTAGGAGGTAAACCAATTGTATCGTGCTTTATTATACGGCAAAACATGTACAGTCGTAGATTTGTAGAGAACGAACAAATGCATAGCAAACAGGGACAGCACAGACGTTACTTAAATTTAATTTTTTCCCCAGGATTAGGATGCTGATCCCCCCCAAGTCCCTGCATCTCCACTTTGGAGTATGTTTTATTTTCCAGCCACAGCCTGCTCTATTTGCTCTTGAAAAAAAGTTGAGATCTTCCAGAAAAGACATACAGTCCTGGGGCTCCAGGGTTCTTCTGAGCTCCACCACCCACCCGCCAATGCCCCGTGCACCCTCAGTCCATGAAGACACCCTTGCAGGGGACACTCAAGGTGGCTGCACAGGAAGAAGGGGACAGTGGATGCTGCAGATGCTGTTTCAAAGCCACAGCAACCCCCAGAGGCTTCCCAGGTCCCACGTCCTCACTGCCTACAGAGCCCCAAATCCACCCATCCTGTATCATTTCTGGTCAAGGGTAGGAAACCCTCTGGGACCGGCCCCCACGGGTCTGAGTGTGGAAGTCTGGCCCAGCTCCGAAACACACCACACCCCTCCTATTAGAACCAGGCTTTTAAAAGAAGTTAGTTCTCCATTTCTCTCCTTTATCCTGGGCTCTAGTTGTGTCCTACCCTTCATAAGAAAGTGTGAGTAAATGTAAGTTGGTTTCATGGAAGTACTGAGTACATTGGATGCTTTTTCCTCCATTCTTGAGATACTTGACTCAGGAGAATATGTTCCAGGTCCCTCCATGGAAACATAAAAGAGGTAAAGGCTCCATCTTTTTTAAGGCTGCATAATATTCCATGGTATACATACACCACAATTTATTAATCCATTCATGGGTCAATGGGCACTTGGGCTTCTTCCATGACTTGGCTATTACGAATTGAGCTGCAATGAATAATCTGGTGCAAATATCTTTTTTGCAAAGTGAACATATGCATAAATGTATTCATGATCTATGTGTACATATGACTTAATAAAAAATTAATAAATATAAATAAATAAATAAATAAATAAATAAATTGAAGTTCCTGAAATTAAAAAAAAAAGTTAGGTCTCCTAAGGCAGAGGTGATAATGGGAGCTACGTCAGTGGTGACGCTCCTGTGATTGTCCTTCCCAGTGTTCAGTGCAGTGGCCACAGGGGTGAGTCCTGAAGTAAGGATGCTGCATGAGCCGAGGTCTGCCTCAGTTTCTGAAAACAGGCTAACACCTGTATCTGCTGCATAAGCCAGGCTGCCCGTGAGGATCCACAAGTCCTTGAGGAAGCACCAACCACCCCATAAAGAGAAGCAACTAAGCTCCCTGTCTCCAAAGCCTCTTAGTCACCGGGCCTTCCAGCAAATGCAGAGTCTTAAGGTCAGCTTTGGAGGCAGCCACCTTGCATATGGGACTCCTCAATCTCTGCCCCCTTTCTAGTTCACATGAGTGCCCTGTACACACTGGTCAAACAAGCCCATGTCTCCCCTGCACCTCTGGGCCTTCACCTACCACAGCAGGTGCAAAGACAGAGCTGACCCCAGCAGCGAGATGGTGGGCCTAAGGCACTGGGCAGCCACTAAGCCATCTTCAGACCCCAGACGTCCCAGAGAACCAGAATCCTCACCCAACCTGAGCTGGCAGATGCCCCAGCCACCTATTTGATCATTACCTGTTATACATGTGTAAGGAAATAGCACAGCCCCATAAATATGCACAACTATTGTGTCAATTAAAAATAACAATAAAAATATATGTATTAGAACCTCCTGGGAGGGAAACTGAGAAAAGGGAGGATTTTCCATGGTAAACTGGAGCAATGGCTGGCAAGAGCAGTCAGCAATAGAGGTCACCACCTGTGGAGCCCCAAGTCCAGACTGACAGCAGGAGTGGAGAGACCACGGGTCCATGAACCCCGCACAGCACCGGGTGCCTCCCGCTCCCCCACTGCGTGGGGGATGGGAGCCTGCACCTGCCTCATCAAAGCATGGATCCCAAAGGCTGCAGGTGTCAGAGAACTGGGGGACCAATGGATGGCTGTGGAAGACAGGCCTCCCAGGTGGCAAGCGCTGAGACAGTGGGCATGATGCTCTCAGGTTTCAGGCGTGCTTCCCGGGACCCCAAGCACCTGGTGCAGGTCGGTGCCCCATAAAAACTTGCTTGTGTACCTTTCCTTCTTACTAGGCTGGGAACCCCTGGAGACCAGCGCTCATATCCCAATTCTGTGCCCTCCAGAGCACGCCTGGCTCATACTTATTGGCTGAATAAAAGATTATTGGACAGATGAATGAAGGAGGGCAGCTGTCTCATGCATGTTGGCTCCCTGATGGCCTCCACCCTCGTCCACATAGCTGGGCATGGTCCAGCCCCAGGGCTGGGGCAGCTCCCCCCGCACTGCCATTCTCCACCCAGATGACCCCCGCTTTCAGTGAAAAGCCCGATGCCTCTGCTGGTCACGTTTATGTGTCCTTTTTTCCCTTCATTGCCCCCTGGCATTGCGTCTTCCAAACTTGTGATTTTCTGAACACACCCTCACACCCTGACACACAAATTCTCTGGGGCTCTGTTTATGCCGTTCCCTCAACATTTTACTCTTCGTCCCTTCTGCGAAGAACCACACAGTTATCACCCCTGGGAAGTTGTCACCCCTCATCCAGACTCTTTGGCCATTCAGAGAGGCTGGAAGTGATAGATGTGGGTGCTCTGGTGGTAAAATGAGGCGTTTTGGAGTTCCCATGACCTTCCTGACTCCCTCCCTCCACACGGCCTCTTGAAAACACCAGGGGTCTGCTTGTCCCACCTGTGATTCTTCCATCAAGACAGCCAGTCCCGCCTCTTCAAATCAGATTGCCCTCTGGGGTTCCCCGTGGGGCACTGGAGTGTTTCCCACCCTCCCTGAAGCCCTGCTTTGCAGCATGGCCCTTCCCTGAGGACAGTGTTGTTCATCTTTTCTTCTGTGTCACCATGACTTTCCATTGGCCCAAACAGGGACTCTCTGGCTCCCATTCAGTCCAGCATCAAGGTTGGGTTAGGATATTATGTTTTCTTAAAAGTTCAGAACAGCCACAGTTAGTTCACTGAAAAACTACGCCATAAAAAAAGAAAAATCTGTACAATGACCTTTCAATTCAGTTGAAGAAGTGAGATTCACTCAGTGCCTATTCATTCAAGTTTTGGAGACCCACAGCTTACTGTACTAAGAGTATTATAAACTAATGAAATAGTGATAGCTGCATTAGGCAGATAATGTTCCTAGGATGACCTGAAAATTATCAGCTATACTAGCTCTGCTTCCGAGCTTGTCTTTCCCCTTCATCCTGTAGATGACAAATGAGGGTTGGAAAAGAACTTACACGAGACCATGCAGGCGAAGAGCCTGGCCTACCACCTTACACGGTAGCCGCATTATTGTATCAGTGGCAAGATCATTAGCAATGACAAAGCTCTTTCTTTTCACAACGGTGCTTGTAAAACTGAATTAGGTTAGATACAAAATGAAAGTGTTTTAAGATTAATGAGATCCTAACCTCTGGGGACAATTAAAAACCCCCTGGACAGCAGGATTTATGCTGACCAAGTCTAGCCTAGAAGCAGTGGCAAAACAGCTTACAAATTTCTATCTAGAAGGTAGGGGTAGTAGTAATAATACATCCCAAATCACAGAGTGCAGGCCAAATCTGGCCCTCTGCATGTTTATTTATAAATAAAGTTTTATTGGGGCACAGCCATATGCATTCCTTTACACATTATGTATGGCTGCTTTCACACTGCCCATGGTATAGTTGAGCAGTTGCAAAAGAAACCATATAGGCTATGTTGCTGTGAGTATTCGCCATCTGCCCCTTTACAGAACAAGTTTGCTGACCCTGGTGCAAAATGAATAGAGTAGGAACTGGCATTTATAAAGGCCAGCCAATGCACAGGATTTGCACTGTGTCCTGTGCATTCCTTAGCTCAATGCATCTTTTCAATAAGCCCTAAAGTAGGAGCTGCATCTTTTGAATAAGCCCTAAAGTAGGAGCTGCCTACATCTCATGCACGGGGCCACCGAGCTTCTGAGCAAGGATGTGATTTGCTCAAGTCCTGGTGGGCAGCAGAGCTGAGGCAGGACACAGGCCAAGTGTATCTTCAGCCCTGTGCACAGCCCTGGTCCAGTGCAGCTGTCCACCCAGCTGCATCTGCAGGGTGCAAGCTCCTCTGCTGTCTCCAGCCCTGCTCCGCCAAGCCACCCTTCAGAACTAGATGCAAGTCCTTCGCATTACAGACGAATAACTGCATGGAGGAAAGATGCTCTGAGGGTTCCACAGGAGAAAAGCAGGGCTGAGGCTGCCATTGCTAGTGCCCTGAATGTCCATGCCAGTGATGCAATAATTACATTCTGAGCTTCTGCTGATTTATGTGTCATTCACTTAACATACATTTGTTGAGTGCCTTGGGCCCTGCCCTGAAGGAGCTCACAGTTAAGTAGGGAAGGCATTTGTTACAGGCCTATTAGGAAAGGGTAAAGGGGACAGGAGTCACGAAGGTAGAGGAGATGTCGAAAGAGGCTTCACAACATGGTCAAGGTGGAGGGGCAGAGGCTGACTGCGAGTTGGTCTTTGTCTTTGAAGGACAGGCAGTTCTAGAAGTGCAGGCTTCCTACCACTACAGATACTCTCAGAAGCTCAGTTGTCTTAATTAGCCAGAGAGATAACAGAGAGGCAGGGAGGGCAGTCTACTAAGGATGGATAATCTTCTAGTTCCAGCACTTTCAGGGCTTCCAAATCCATACACAGCTCATAAGGTGTTTCTGGCTAGAGAAATGTGTTGAGATCAAAAAGGTATTTTCTGCTTTTGCCTACTAAGAGAAAATATGAAACTTATTGTTATACACTTGACTTTTACTCTGCATTGCAAACTCTTACCAAAAAATTTAACTTAGGGCAGAGTTGTTGCTTCAGAACAAACAGTAGGCAATCCGAACTTCTCAAGAAAAGAAAACTTTGATAAGGAATCATGTTAAAGCATCCAACATCATTTAGCTTGTAGGCTACTTCCCCACACTTCCTCCTCTTCCTTCCTCCCTCTGTCCTTCCCTCCATGGAGAGCTGGCAGCGGGCAGGTGTGTGTCTAGATGGGCAGCAAAATCCCACGCAGGCTATGTGCACAAGAGAAGCACTGGCCCCAGGTAACAGAGAAAGAACAGGTGCTACACCAGCTAGTGTGGCAGCCGTGGACACTGAACGGGTGACTGTCTCGTCAGCAGGGACGCCTTCCTAACCATGCCAAGCTCAGACTGTTGCTCCGATTAGTACTCTTTCCCTCAGTCAGAGGCCAGGGTGGCCAACTGCAGGCTGGACAGCAGAGGGGAACAGCTAGGAACTGGTGCTGCCCTTGTCATTAATAATCTACTACGTGTCTACACTGTGCCTAAACAGTCCTGATGTCGGCCATGAAGATGGACAGTGATGGAAACACACAGACCCGGTCACAAAACCCACACCAGAAGCCCTGGACTGTCACCGGCAACCAAGGACAGTGAGGTTGGCAGACAAGTTGGCCTCAGCCCCCAGGAGGTGGAGCCGCAGGCACTTTGCACTTGCCCCTCCCCAGAGAGCTCAGCCACCCCACTACTCTGACGCTTCCGCTTCCCGAACATCCTCTGCAGACACTGGGGCGCTGGAGAGACATCCCCTGAGCACAGCCACCATGGGTGAGGCCCGACACTGTCCAGCTTTGGAGAAGTCCGTTCGCCCATGCTGCCCAGGGGAGGCCGGTCCTGGTAAGGTTGGGGTGTGTTTTTTCTTCTTCTCTTTTAGTGAAAGAAGACGTCTTTCCACTCCCTAAGCTGGATCCTGGTTGAGACCCTGGTGAGCCATGCAGACCCTGGGGACAAGCTCAGGCATGGGACAGCAGAGGAGCAGCAGAGGACCAACGGGTGCTGGGAGGATGAGATCCAAACTCGCTTTTTGGTGAGTGGTGCATCTTGGAACCAGGGCCCCCGGCACCCATGTGTTCAGCCCTGTGTGGCATGTGTCAGTCGGCTTCCCTCCCCCAGACAGGTCGAGGTGGAGAAAGCTGCTGAAGACCCGAGGAGGACAGGCCCCGAGTGAGGCTCACCCCTGGAATGCACAGAGGGCGAGTCAGGCCCGGGCTGCGGAAGACCCGGCCTGCACCTGCTCCGCTGATCTCTCCATGAGTTCCACCTGTGGCTTGGGTGGTACCATCCAGATGCAATTCCTGCTCTGCTCAAAGCTAGCAGTGACAGCTTCAAGTCACCGTTGCCACTGCCACGGTGAACCCAGGATGACGTCCGACCCAGGGGACCGGGCCTTGCTCAGACTTGCCAAGAGAACGTCAGGGAATCTGACTTCCCACAGCTTCCAAGTGACAAAGGGCCTACCCTGCCATGATCATCTGAGAAGGTTTCGGGCAAGTTGGGGCTGCCCGGAGCCCGTGGCAGGGACCACGTGTCCTCAGCTTTTGCCTCCTGCCACCGTTGTGCCCCATGGGTTCCTAGGGCTCCTGGAACTTATTACAACTGCTGAACAGCAAATTCACCAAATTCTCTCCAGCCCATTATGAATGTGGGCTCTCCAGCGCTCACCGCTGATTAGGCAACATTATTTCTATTATGCTACTGGGCTTCACACTAGGGGTAAAGGCACTTGCCTTGATTTGAAACTAGCAGACACCAGGAGAATTTGCTGATTGTTAATGAGAAAGGGAAGGTTTTGTTGGTACCATCTGGGACCCTCTTGCTGTGGGCTGGGATTAGGATAAGACGCTCCACATAACACACTGTATTAAGCAGGCAGTGACTTTGTTATGGGCTCAGTATAACTTTTCATGTCTGCTGTACGCCAAGAGCTTAGCCCGAAACACCTTTTTCCAGAATATGAAACATAATATCTCCGTGCTCATTGCATTATTTAAAAAGGGGCAATGTGGTTCATAACTTTACATTTATTGCATACTTTTAAGCCACTTGACCCATATAAATATTGCTATAGAGTTGCCCTCAGTTATTAAATTCTTATTGCTTATAAAAGGGGCAACAGGAAGTGTATCACCTAGAGTCGAAGGTGTGGGGTGGGCTCCTGAGGGCCCGGGAGACCAGGCAGGGGTGCGCACGGTGTGGGGAGAGCAATCTGCTTCGATTCTGTTCTCTGCTTTCAAACCTGGGTTTTTATTATATTTTATTTTTCTCCCCAGTCGCAGGCAGCAGCCTGTTTTACTTTAGCTCAAAGAATTATGTGTTGACATGGCAAGGGACATTTTGCCTTTCTACTAATTAAAATGGAACCGCACTCTTAAAAGAAATTGGTTGAAAGAACTTTTTTTCTTCTTATTTCAGCAGCACAGCTGAGACCAGATAAAAACAAGGCATCAACATTTATCAAGGTTCAAAGTCGAGTCTCCTGACTGTGAAAGGGCTGCAGACCTGCGTCTCCAGCATCGGTCTCCTGTCCTTGCTAACACTGCCTCCCTTGTTCTCCTCATCCTCCCAGGACACTGGCTGGCTCGCGCTGCGACACACCTGCCTCAGTTGGGAGGCTGGAGCGCACCCCCCAGGTGCCTGTGGAGGCTCTCTCCTGGCGTGCATTGGTGGGGAATGACAGAATGACCATTAGCACTTCAAGACACCTCAGAGCAGTTCTACAGAGAAGGTTTCCAAAAAGCAAGTTCCCTTGGACACCAGTGTGGGGCCTGTTCAAGCTGCCCCCCCCACCTTGCCCGGTGTGAAGGACACAGAGAAAAGAGCATATTTGATCATCTCCAGCACAGACAAAAGTAGAGATATATGGGGTCTGAGGCTGTTATTGCAACAGGATTTGTTTTAATACACAATAAGAATTCCTTCTGCCTCCCTCTACAGCAGAACCTGGGTCAGGGCAGGGTAAGATTTGCCCCCCTCCCCTTGCATATTTGGGACAGCCCTGGAAAGCTATTAACATGGTCAATTTTACTTCCAGTGGCTAAGGGCAGAGCCTTTAAACCTAGAGGTTACTGCTGTCCACATAGGACCTTTTTCCTGCTGTCACTACTTTCAGAGATGAAGGGAAAGATTCCCTTTAGCCTACAGCACTTAGCGAGCAAACCCTCCACCACCACATTCTGAAACCATAGAAATCCTGAAGCCAGGCTGCGACCTTCCAGCTCAGTGACAGGGCAGGAATCCCTTGAGCAGTGGACGCCTCCTCTGATATTTGGAAAAGTGTCATGTTTTCTTTACAGTGAAAACTGTCAGGTTGTTGTTGGCATGAAATAGGACACTTCCTGGACTGTGATTTCCTTGTTTGCTACAAAATGTCACCTGGGCCCATGACATGTTTTTATTTTGCTCACAGCAACTCTCTACTTAAGATATTCAAATGTTGCGGAGAGAAAAGCTGCTCTGCAGGAGAAAGGCTGGCTCTGCGCTCAGTCAGGCCTCTTTGCAATGACACACTTTCCACTTCTGGACAAGGAGTGGTGTTTGCAGACCAAGAGGGCTCAGCCGCTAGTGTGACTCACTTGTTTCGGCTGGATGAAAAACACTCTGCAAATACATGTTTACCCTGTCATGAGCTCTTTAGAAACCCCCTGGAACAAAGATATGCAATTACTGACCACAGCTGGCTGTGCTGTTTTAAAGGAAATAAAGGACATAATGGGAATGACATTAAAAAGCCCACTACCAGCCCCCCTCCCCAGCATTTGCTGAAAGGGGCTGTGGTTTCCAAAAGGGGACACACTGCTCAAATTAGCTGGTTACCCACATATCCTATGCATGTCACCCACAACATGTCCTTGTAATCCTGCCGTTGTACCATGGTCAACCTTAATCCCTCATCCGGGATAACACTTATTTGTAAATTCCTTTTTTCTTTCTGTTTTTGGGGATTACTCTTAGACGCATACCACACGATTTATACTTAATAAATAGTGAGTGATTTAGGTGACATCAGAAGAAAGCTTGAAGAAATACAGTATCCACGTTATATATTTTTTTCCTTTTTGCTCCTTTGAAGACCTAAAATAGAAAAAATCTGTCCCTCTCTAAGTCTTATATCTTGACAGACAGGAGTGAAGACATTTAAGTAATGTCTTCTTTTCTGTTGTAAATTTAGCACACAAAATAAAAGCCAAATATAAAGAACCCAAAGAAGGGATCTGCAAAATTCAGTTGAATATCTAAAAATGGTGTTGTTGGTAAACAGTAGACTCTCCCTCCAGGAGATTTTCACCAGCCCTGCAGAAGCTCCAGGCTGGATAAAGGAGCAAGTGTGAATTCTACCCTCAGGGTGACAAGTGCAAGAAAAATCAAACCCCAGTGACTTTCTGTTTGCCTTGCTACTTTTGCACCAGGCGGTGGAGTCAAGTGAAAAATAGAAATAAAACAGTTGAGGATTTATCCTTCAACGTTATGATCGGGGAGTGTTTTCAGGTCACAGCGAAAAATACAATCTCATCTTGAGCTGACGAGCCCAGTCCTTTAGCTCCTAGAATGCAGACGTAAGGATGGGAGCCGGACCAGAACCACAGGCCGCGGTGACTTACAAGGGCGTTTTGTTATTTTTAACAGTTCATATGATTTGAAATATACGTCAGGCAAACCAACCAGCTGATGCCGTGAGTGCCATCAAGTACACCCGTCTGCCGGAGTGCAGGGAAGGCTCCGTGGCTCTGTGGTTAGAGCAAAAGGGGAGACATTCTCTCCTTTTCAACTCCTTGTGCCAAATGCACTCTGAGAGCGACAAAATCAGAACCCATTATCATGCCTTTCCCAGGAATAGATATTAATTTTTTGTATGATAAACAGACACTCGCATCTCTGCACACCTGCCCTTCAGGACTCTGCCTCTAGATTTCAATAACTGACTGTTTCTGCCAGATTTCCACTGAGTAGAAATTAGGGAACACACAGAAATGTGGGCTTACTTATTAGGACTAACATTAGTTTTCTTTTTTTTTTTAAATTTCATGTAGCCTTTCTCCACAGGTACCCAAATAAAACTGCTTTACCCTGCAACTGCATAGCCAGTGTGGCCAGATGCTGGCAGTATCCTCGGAAGGCAAAACTCCAGAAATGGTACAGAGAATAGTACCTCTGACCTGCAGGGTAACTGCAGCGACATTGCATATTTCAATGTCGTTACAACAGTGATAAGACCGCAGAGAGCACTGTTCAGCCCCAGGCTCAGTCAGAGGTAATTCAGGGCATTTGCTGATGGCCTGCATGGTACTCCACAGGGCGCCCTTGCTCTGATGGCAGAGGAGGTACTCGGGCTTATGAAATCCACTGCAGACCCCTGACACAGCACCAGGCTTTTGCCACTGGGGGCAGATACTGTTTCCAGAGTGGATTCCATATTTTCTATTTTCTAAAGTTAGAGGTGGTTCTAATAAGAAAACTAAAACGGGAACTATATAAATGGACTTCTCTCAGAATGAAGGGATTTTTTCAGGGGGAAAAAAAAATATCCTCCCTCTTGCATTTCACTTGGAATTGAACTTTGGACAGCCCTTGGCAGCCTCAAATAAAAAGATTCACATTCTTTCCTGGTGGACGTTACTAATAGCCAATAGTGCTCAGAGCAAAAATACACCTGGCTCAGAGTCCTTCCCCGAAAATACTCTTCAGAAGGGCAGTGATGTACATTACCCAAAGTAGTTGGCGTCTCTTAAAAATGTGAGCAATTGTTCCCTATTGCACTATGGCAGTCTGATGATTTCCGATGCGGAGCAAGGACAGATGTTTATATTACACTTAGCTGGCTGTTCTGCCCAAGTAACTCACTCTATACCTTAAAAAAAGAATTGCAGGGGAAAATTTGAGATTTTTTTTTTTTTTTTTGCCTTAAACATTTAAGGCAAGCCCTTCCCATGGTAGGACTTTATTTTCTTCCTCACAGTAATATATAGTACTGAAATTCCAAAGGTTTCTGCTGCATTTCAACTGTCACCTCAAGTCAAAACCATAGAGTTCAGCTATAAAAGAATATAATAAATTTAACCTGACCTAAATGGGGAATTTTAAGCAGCCAATTTTTTTTTTAATTGTGTATCTATGAGCTCCCTATTCTCACATATAAATGTTTTTTCTTGCCTGTTTCTTTCTTGAGTTCAAACTTGTGTGTGTACATAAAATTACCTCTGCCTAATGAACGTGTTTTTAATGAATTTCAAGCAAGATGTCACTTTGGAAGAAAATGCAATTCTGAAGGGAAACTTTAACCAGGGTATTTTAACCCAGCCTCCTAGCTCCTAAATTTTTTCTGCTATCCTGGGGGCCAGGAGGACTCTTCCTCCAGTGAATTGGAGAATTGTCAGGCAAATGAGTTTTGGGCTAGCGGGTGCCCAGCCCCAGCCCAGCCCTCTGGCTATTTGGCGCTCACCGGGCTGGTATTTCATACACCAAAGCAAACTTCCGCGCTCGGTTCAAATGTAATCAATGTTTTTGTTTTGCAGCCTTTGTAGATTGAGTCTTTGTTAGGCGAGCACGTCTTGTTTCCCGACACCGCGGAAATCCCGGCATCAGAGCGCCCCCAAAAGGCAGCCCTGGAAATGAGCAGGGGCGCGCTGACCTTTAGTGAGACAGCTAAGGTTATGCACATAACATTTGCTTGTTTACTTTGCAAAATAAGCAAGGAGTTGGAAACTCCTAGCTTCGGCGGAGCCTCCACCACTTAAAAAACAACAGGAACGCGAGGCGGCCGCATCTCCGGCTTCGGAGCGTGGAGCCTGTTATCTGCTTTGCTCTGTATCTACCCTGATGCAACTTTAATAACGTTAGCCAGGACTGCTCAGAAAATCACAGCAGTAGCTGGAGGCAAAAAAAAAAAAAAAAGGAAAAAAAAATCCGCTAAAACGAGGTCTTTCTCCCCAGCCTCACCTAGGAGCCCGTCGCACTGGCCTGCGCTGGGGGCAGGGGCCACCCGATCATGGCCGCAGTGGGCTGATGGCCACTGGTCGTTTTGATGGATATGACTGTAAAAAAAAGTCCAGATTGGTTCACAGTGGACCTCAAACCATGTCAGCTAAAACCAAAGAGACAAAAAAGTGACAGCTGTGCCGAGCGCACTGCAGGCAGTCAACGGCGCCTGTGATTTATTGTTCCATCTGCCTGGCCGCTGTGAGGACAAGTTCCCCCTGATTTGGTTAAAATGAAAAGGACCTCAGAGAGCGCAACGTGGGTTTTGAAAATGTGCAGAGACTTTTTTTTTTTAAATTTCCTGATTTATGTCCTTTTCCCCTTCCGGAAAGTCTGCCCCCACTCGGGAGCTCCACAGGAGTGAGGGTTCCTGCTCCCCAGACCCTGGGGGATGCCAGATTTCGAGGTTCCGGGCTGCAGCCCTCCAACCCCGGCCAGGCACACTGGGCAGGGTGGAGGGGGGACACTCCTGGGCCTCGGGTGCAGCCTGGGGATGCCTCTGTGCTGGCTTCTGGCGAACAAAGCTGGCTAAGGGCCCAGGGATCTGAACCCCAAAGATGTGGCAGCCTGTCGGGGCCTCCTGACATGGGGCCAGTTGCGCCTGGGAGCGCCAGGGTCTCAGCGCCCAGACCCGTCAGTCCCTGGAAGTTCAGCCTCCTGCTCGTGCATTCTAATAAAAGTTTTATGCCGGTCAGCACATTTTCAGCCAATTTCCCATGAAGAGGCCTGTTGGTTTCGGTGGTGCGGGAAGGTTCCCGGCTCTCCTGCCTTAGCTGGGGCCTCTGGAGCCCTGACCAGGGGCGAGCACTTCCTGGCTGGAGGCTTCAGGCCTCACAGGTCCAACCTGGTGTCCAAAGCTGGCCTGTCTTCTGTCTCAGGATGTTGGTTTTACCTCTCAAGTGTTTCCTGAATTTGCGAAAATTCTTTTTCTAGCCGCTTGTCCGTAGTGGCTTAATGCTCAAAAAAATATTTACTTTTTTTTTTTTTTTTTTGAGACAGAGAAAAGTGGGGAGAATGGAGGTGGGGAGGGGACCGAGAGAGGCTAACGGAAAAGAAAGAGCGAGAAGGAACCAGGCTTGGCTACCGTGGAGCAGGACGGGCCCAGGGGGCCAGTTGTACTTTTGGAACATGTTTCTGTCTTGCAGGGGTCAACATCTTTTACCTCTTTTTTCCATTATTCAAAATAAGTATTGATGTTATGTTTTAGCGATTTAAAAGCCAGCTGCCTTGCTCATTTCAGAGACTTTTCCTGGTATGATTGTATGTGGTAATAGCTGGTCTGCGTATCGTCTTTCACAAAATCTAGCCTTTCAGAGCCTCGGTCTTCAAATGATATCAATCAAAATTTATGCAATTCAAAATCCATATGTAGAGAGTCCCAGTTCACCTCATTTAATGATAATAGTAAACCACATGTTGTGTACATGTCTGAAACACTTTTCTCGCTCTTGACTGCCGTAACCCTGGGGGCACCCTCTTCTGTTCAGCCTGCCTGACTGAGCCGCATAATACATTGATTAATACTTGGCAACCATGGAAATCTTGAATAATAAAATGGGGAAGGACGTAAATGCAGACTAATAAAACAAGCAGAGTGTCAATAATATTTGAAGATGTATGTTAATGTAAACAACCCAGGAAGACCTGAGAGGTGGTGGAAGGCAGTTAATCCAGACGCACAGACCTGTCTCTTAAAGTGCATCTTCACCCAAAATAAGTGTAGTGACTTAGGTCTGGCCAGGACCTTGCAGAAATTCGGGGGGAGACCTCCACTCCTCACCCCAACCAGGCCAGATCCAGACGCCTGCCTGTTGCTCCTACACTTCAGCGGCAACACACTAAGAGATTAGTTCATCACTGTGATTCCTTAATCTGAGGTGGGGAAAATCAAACTGGGATTTTAGCGAGTTCGCGTGCATTAGCTTGGAGACCTGGTCACCCTCATGCTTGACGATGTTTTGAGCACTAGCTGGTGAGTAGGAGGTTGGATAAGACATTAGCTCACTTGTACTTGGTGTTGGGTTCTGCTAGGCACAGCAGATTCACCTGCAGACTGTTCATAACCACGCAGATGTCCGAGTTCACCGAATGACGAAACCCTTCCCATGATCTATTTTTGTCAAAAGCAAAATTAGTGACTGCTCCTACTTGCACGACAGGGTTCACCTCTGACAAAGATGCGTTATTTATTTCGGGTTTAATATACATTAGAAATAAGATTTGGTTTCATGGAGAAGCATTGAACATTTGGTAAAGGGAGAGCTATGCATTTTCCTTAATTTGTGTTGGCAAATCTGAAAAACAAGCGGTTGTCACAAACACATCTCTATTCCAGAAACATAACGAGAAACAAATATTTTATGAAAATTGAGATTATAAACTAAAAATACCCTGATGTGTTCCAGACCAAGGTGTGAGGTGGTGAGTGTAATTCTCAGGCTTCTGAGCTTGGGGGTCCCACAGAGAGGATTTGAAAAGAAACAAAACTTAGAGACGCAGAGTGGAAAAGCATTTGTTTTGGAAACCCTCAAAAACACAGCATAACATCAATTAGTAAGCATCAGAGTAAATTGGTTTCTTTTTTTCCCCCTTGAAAACAACCCTTTTTGAAGCACCACACATATACTCATATTTCTGTCATACGATATTTAATGTTTATATGAACATTCATATTGAAAAATTAAGCACGTTTTTGTTTTGATTAACTGCAATCGGTTCCTAAAACCACAAGGTGAAAACCCAGCTAGCACCAGCCACATCTGTGTCTTCCTTTTCTGCCCTCCAAATGAGCCACACCAAGGCAGGAAAGCTGTTGACAAATTAATACTTTAAGAAAATAAACTATGGTCATGTCCAACATAGAGCAACTTTATCCTGACTAATTTGTGTTGGAGTCTCTCCAGCCTCCATTTACAAAGCCCCGCAGTTTGTACAAATGTAATTTCCTAATATTTACATGAGGAAAGCCTTAGCAGTTAAGCTCTGCCTCCAGTGTGAGTTTGCGGTTTGTAAAAAGACAATAAAAATACAGAGAGGTAATTGTAAGCACATTTGAAAAGAAAGGAAAAAAGAAAGGATTTTTTTTTTTTCTATCTTTCTCCATGCATGGCCCTATAAAAATGGACTGTGTATGCAGACTCTGGGGAAGGGAAGCAAGCATTCAGCCAGCAAAGTTTTAAGTAATGTAACACCTAATACTTAATAACGTAACCTTGCAACTGAATACAGCTGAGGAGCCCACAGAACACCCACGGCTGCTCTTAACGGAGATCTTTTGCATCCAGCATAATTCATCTTTGTCCGTCTACATGATCTTGTCATTTATTCCTTTATTTATATCGAATGTTAGGCACTTGTATGACTGCTTGATTTAATAAATACAAAAAAAAAAAACAAAGAAAAATGCAGTTGTAATGTGTTGCTTTGTTTTGAGAATATTAAAAAAAATAACCTTTAGTTTTAATGAGATTTTCTCTATCAGTTTACACAATTTTCCAGATGCAAAATGAGCTTTTGGCTGTAAAATATTTTATCACATTGTCTTACACAATAAAGATTAGATGTTTTCTCTCTCTCAACTGCACTGCAATTATTTTTTAGTGTTTGCAAATCATAATATCATTTAAAAACCATATTTTATACCTCATCTAAAATACTTTTATAGCAGTATGATGAAAAAAATAACATCTATTTAACTACTCTTTTTAAGTGGCTGTTATGTGCTTTAGTATAATTTCCCAGGAAAAAGCACAGCCTAAAAGCTTAGCTTTCCTTGAAAACAAATCTCCCAAGCATCGTCTTTGCAAAAATCCCCGGAATTTAATTCCCCCGACTGGAAAGCCCAGAGTGCCGGAATGTAAAAATAGTAGCCCTGTCATTTCACATTCATTAAGTGTGAAACTCAGAAATTAATAATGTAAAAATATGCTTTTTAATTAGTCTTACATTCTGCCCAATGTACTTAAATGGGATCAGCGGCTCCCTAATGATTTTTTTCTTAATAAAGTATTAGCCCGTGATGCACCAAGGTTGACAGGTATGATAAACCGGAAGGCACTTTTGGAGGCGGGTGAATGATACCAAAATAGTACTCGCCCATTTAAATGTAATTAACATCAGGGAGCAATATTACAAGAGAAGCCTGCAAGATTTTTATTTCAGGGTTTTTTTTTTCATTTCTTATTTTATGAGTAGTTTGATGATTGCAGCAGTGATTTTATAATTTAATTACCTTTGCTGAAAGCTAAGCTTCCACTAATAGCAGGTCAACAGGATCATAAAGCAGCCTTCAAAAATATTAAAAAGAAAGTAAATCCCTTTAGATGGGCTCTTCAAGTACTTTATGTGTGTGCGCATACAAAAAGACATATTTCTGGGGAGAGAGGGAAATAAGAGTCCCCCTTTTTCCGGGATTTCTGTTTCCGAAGGCCAACAGCAGTCTGAAAATACTATGTGGAAAATTCCAGAAGTAAACAGTATTTAGGTTTAAATTGTGCACCATTCTGAGTAGTGTGATGCAATCTCTTGCTATACACACATCACCGTTTGTCTATTGTATGTACACTGTCTATGCTTCCCATCTACAACTATAAGTCACGTAATAGCTATCTAGGTTATCAGATTGAAAAAAAGATACTATATATATAGGGTTGGGTGCTGGCCACAATTTCAGGCATCTGCTGGCCATCATGGAAGTATTTCCCCTGGTTAAGGAGCGACCACTGCATATAGGTCTAGACAGATAAAGACACACAGATATATAAATGTGGGCACGTGGGTGTCTTCATACATCAGCTCAGAAAGTATTCCACATGTGGTGATAAGGATGATTGGAAAAGAATTCTTGTCACTTTGCCCTCTGGGGAGAACTGGTGGTAAGAATTCTTAAACACCCCGATTTAGGGAAAGGCCAAAGAAGGCCCAGAAATTATATTTGATCAAAGCATAAATATTAAAAATCACCACTGAATAGGAGACTCAAGTCAATTGAGTCACCTGATTATTATCCTCTCCTGTACAGTTTCCTGAAGACAGTGGCCAGTTTGAATGGCTCTACTATTTCAAGTCATCGAAAATAAATGGGAAATAGATTTCTTAACACCTTAGTGCCCTGACTGTCAGCATTGTTTACTCAAGGCCTTCTCTTCACATAGGCTCTCTGAATAGCTGAGTCCCAAATGATGGTCCCTTCCAACTCAGTAAGCAAGAAAAGAGTGACAGGACACACAATATGTGCACAAAATATGTGACAAAACCCAACAAAGGCTGAGCCAATCCCTCACCAACAAAGGGGACTACAGGGCCAGGTCCCAGTTCTGGGAGGGCTCCTGCAAGGCCATGGGAGGCTGGGAGCTCATGTGCCTGGTGTCTAAGGGACATTCCTGGGGGAGGGGGGCTCATAAACTAGCAGAGCTGGTGATGGACCAACCCAAGAATGCCACTAAGCTAAGGCTCCTGGTGCCGGCTGTCTGCCCCAGTAGCTGGTGGAGCCTAGGGAGATTCCTTTTTAATTCCCCTACAAAACAAAAGAAGAAACAGCGACTTCTCCTTTCCTAGGACTGCTGCCAGCCTGGGCGAGCACTGACAACTCCTGTATTCTCCTTAATCAAGAAGCAGAGGAAAGAACCCAGACCTCGGGGTCCGGGAGTTGTCCACCTCTGTGGAATTAGCTCGGTGGTCATAAAACCTGTCCCCATCTGCTGACGCGGGACGCGGAGCACGACTGATCTGAATTTCCATGGACTCCTCCTCACGCACCTGTTCCTTCCCCCGCACTGATATCTCCACCAGTTTCCAGTGCTGACTGAAGCCCTTTACAGAGAAGGCAGAGAAGTTACACTAGGTTGGGGTGTACTTTCTGTACTTCACACAACTTTTATCAGTCATCAGCCGTTTCTCTATCAGAAGGGAAGAAAAATAGAGATGGTACAAGGAATACTAATTGTTATGCTTTCTTAAAATTCAGGTGAACAAAATCCACCTAGAAACCCCATAAGAGTAGAGTAGGTATTTCTATTGTTCACAGAGGGATCTGAAGGTTCTAGAATCCTGCCCAGGGCTTGTGTGCAGAACGAATGGGAATTAACTAAAAAAAAGTCAGAGACTGTGTTTCCTCTGTACGGGAGAAGCCTCCGCACAGCCCCAGATCCAGCCACAGCCTTGGTCGGTGTGACTTCCTTTGTTCTTTTCTGACATAAAATGGAAATGCGTTCTTCCACTTCTCAGCCTGTTTCGCAAAATACCTAAAAAGTCACTGTCAAAATAAAGTGGCAAAGAAGTCAAGAGATCCTGGTGCTGGATCGGTCTCCCAGCCGGCACCTTACATGCCGGGCCCTCTTCCTAAACCAGTCTGGAAGCCGCGCCTTCACCCCAGGTGTTGCCTACTGGGTTCCCTCATCGAGGCGTTTTTCTGCTGATTTGCAATAAATTTACCTAAAACATGAATTATAGCTAATACCGTAGATTTCTTTAACTGTGTGACAGACGTATTCTTCTGTTATTATGTTAGAAAATTGTCCTTGCTGGTGACTCATTCTACACCGAAATGTTACCTTACTCTTTGACCAGTGAGAATTTTAATTATGGTCATCATTTCATGAGGAATTATGCCTAAATGAACTTATGCATTTATTTATATGTTACCACATCAAATAGAGTAAATTATTAAAAATGATTTTAATAATCTGGGACTTTCATAAAATCTGACTGAATCTAAATTTTTCTGGAGATTACTGGGGATACTACACATTATTAAAAGAGATTCCCTGCACAAAATTACATTCCAGACAAAAACTAAGTCAATTAAAACTAAGCAAAAACTTCCTGTGAATAAACCGGAGTAATATTGAAGTGCAGATCTTCGAGAATTGACAGGAGCCAACAAAACGGGTTCCACCTACTGAATGTTGTTCATGGGTATCATTTGCAGATGAGGAAACTGAGGCCCTCAGTTGAACTGAATCAACCGTGCCAGAGATTTACCAAGCCAGTGTCCCATCTGAAGCGTGAGGCTCAAGGGAACAACACCTGACACGAGCAAGGGGTCAGTCACCATGGCAGGAGGGGGGTTGACTCAGTTGCTTCGCAGGATGCTGCAAAAGAGGCTGTGTGAGGCGGGGACGCTGGTGATGTTCCATGCACTCGGGGACCTGAAGGCGTGCTGACGTCTCACAGTTGATGTTCTACCTGTCTGCATCCTCTGGTCCCCGAGATACACAGACCGCTGACTATTGTGGTTGGGAAACATTTTTAGGCCGTCCGTGCTATCAGGAGCATGTAGACATGACCACGTGCCACGTGGGGACTGCATGGCAGTCACCCAGACGTGGGGAGTTATGCACCATGTCAGTTTCAACTCTGGTTATCTCTACCAACCTAATATCAAATCTTATTAAGACAGGCTTACAAATGCAAGAAATAGTAGCTATTCCCAAGGAAGTTATACACAAAATAGCCGCCGCTGGGAGCACCGATCAGTTGCAAGGAGTCCTCTTGGCCTTTTCTTTCCTCTCTTCCTTCTTCATTTTCTCCTTGCTTTTTCTTCTTCCTTCCTTCCCTTCCTTTTTTCCTCCTTTCATTTCTTTCTAACTTTCAGATCCAGATGTAAAGCTGAGTTGTCTTTTTTTCCGTCTTACTTCATTCTTGCTTTTGGAAAATAATGACCAGGCAATTCCCTTCAGAGGAATTTACTTTCTCTCCTGAGGGAAGTGACTTTCCCAAAGAGTTCCACCTCTGGAACGAGGATGTCTCATACTGCTTGAAAGAGTCCCAGCAGCCAGACCATATGTTCAAAATTTCAGTCAGTGTCCCTGCAGGGCTGGACGGCTGTGTGTCACAGAGCACACAGACCTAGTGGACCATGGGGTCCACGGCCCCAGTCTCACCAAGAGAACAGCTCCAGGAAGGCAGGACATGCTCAGTCCGGCCTGGCCTTGCTGCCAAGGCCACTCTAGTTACCAAGGTACAGTCCCAAAGTGCGCCTTCTTCTTTCTTTTTGGATCCACAAAGGATTCGAGTTTGCTTAAGTGTGAAATGAAATCAGAGACATTAATGGAGCCTCAAAGACAAATCACTGAGCACAAATGACAGCAGCTGCAGCACACACAAGCAAAGTCGAAAGACCCGATTCTAAGGGCCCCCAAGTCCCAACCCTGAGACTGGGGAGCAGAGGACATAGTACAGGGGACGTGCGTCCTGCCTGGAACGACAAGCAGCAGCTCCCGCAACAGGCTCTCTTAATGGCCAATCCATGCACTGGCATTTGTGCAGGAGCCGGAGGGACCGCTTGTTTACCGACCGGATGAAAGAACATGCTGCAGGGTTAGGGACGCAAGACCAAGAGAGACTGGAGATCTGAGGGGCACAGGGAAACGCAAAGTGCTGCAAAGGGGCCAGCTGTAGGAACTCCAAGCGTCCAACTAACTACCTACAGTCTATCTGCAGCCCCGAGAAAACTGCAGGGCACAGAATAAAGATGCAACCTGGCCACCGAGGCTCCTTCCCCAGAGTCTGCCACGTGGGGTGTCGGCAGCCCCCTGCTCACACCCTGCGCCTGCACCTGTCCTTCCCAGTCCACTTCAGAAAGGTGAGGGAGAAGATCTCCTAGGACCAAATTTGCAAATAGACCCAAAGTTCAAATGGAAACTCAGTGTGGATATGTAAGATGACGTTCAATTGAGAAAAGAAAACAAATTCATGATTAGGTTTCACAACTTCCAAACGGTATAGTGATGGGTGGGGGGTGCACAAATACTATTTAGGGCAGATCCAGGAAGCCTGAATGTTTATTACTAGAATAGTAAACATAAACTCTGTGTGGGTGTGTACTAAGTTTGCTATCCTTCTTTAGCAATCAGTTGATAATGACATGAAGAAAAATTTCCTTCCAGAGCCGGGTTTCGGCAATGGGCTTCCCAGTCTGGAATCTCCCTCCCCGCATTGTGTGTATAGTTTAAAGGATCCCTTTGAAGACACAAGACTCAGGGAGGGCAGAGTTTGAGTTAAGGTCTTCTCTAAACAGGCGTTGGGACTAGTGGTGTATATTGAAGAGAAGAGCCAAACAAGTGCTGGTTTACTGTCATTAAGGAGCCCGAGTACTTTTGTGCGTATTATAGGATAGATCCACGGTCTTCCACCTCAGGAACTGTGCTAATGCTGCCAGCTGATTTTTAAAAAGCAGGATCACAGCCCTGCGGTAAAGACAAAATAATTGTCAAGGTCTATGGTGTGCAGAAAGCATCATTGCTTGGTGGAGTGCAAGTGTACTTTGAGAACAGGACAAGATGGACTGGGAACAGGAGGGCTGAAGAAGGTCATCCAAGGGTTGTCAATCTAAACTGAAGTTTGTTTAAATTCTGCCGGAGGAAGTAGCACTTGACAATTCAGGTTGAATAAGCCTGATTCCGTTCTTGGCCAAATTAGAGTGCCATATCCTTTGATCAGAGGCATGATGGTTTGGAATCCATCACACTCTTGGGTAAACTCCTGAGTGACAGCAGCAGGTGGTGATGAAATGTGCTGGGGGTGGGGGGTGCGGGTGGGGACTTTGCGGGGTTCACTTCTGGAGAACTTCCCATGCTGGGGAGAGGTCCAAAGACTGAGCTGAAAACCTGATTCTTTCTCCTGGGCCAATAAGCCAACCTTTCCCAAAGCCTCCCTTTGCATGAAGGAGGTGAGCATTGATTTCTGCCAAATGACCTCTAAGATTAACCAAGAAGAAGGTCATCTTCTAGACTCAGGAATTCAATCTGCTGTGACAGTCTCAGAGTGAAAGAACTGTCTGCCACAAGGTCCACAGCCCAAAACTGAAAAAGGCTCAGATTCTTGTTGAGTGATGCCACATATTTGGCAGGCTCTGAAAATTTTTAGGTTTATCCTTCTTAAAAGCCATTCTCCTATCATATTTGACTGTTCTTTGAAAAGAAAAAAACTAGTTAGTATAAATTTGATAGTTTATGTTAAATAGTATAAATTTGATAGTTTAGTCATTAGAAAACATGGTGACTCAATTCTCTAGATATGACTCTTGGCAGTTAAAATCCAAAATGCTCCTGAGAGTAAAGGAGGAGAAAAAAAAAATTGCAGCAGACCCTTCTTAATCCCTAACTAGACACTTCCACTAATGAACAGCAGATGGGGCTACAAAAGTCACCAGATTAAAAACATGGGGAGGAAAGGAACCTTTTAACCTAAAAATCAATTCATTCAGAACCATTTCAAAATATAAACTGCACTCTTCTTTGTGGTTTAAGATGTCAGCAAATCTGTTTCTTGCTGTAGTTTTCGCATAGTACCCCCAATATGCCCCTCAGTTAAAATTAGCTACATTTTTTTTTAACATGGTAGATTTTCAAATACTTCTCACCCTGTGCTCCTCTAAGGATGGCTCCAATACAATTTGCTAGATTACAACATAATTTTCTGTAATTAATAATGGCACTCCCAGAACCCAGAAAAAACATGCAACAACCCTGTTACTGTGTTCATGCCACATGCAGGCCCACAGTGCATGCAAATTCTTTAAAGAATGTCTGAACACATCTGTGTACCAAGTTGCAGGTCAAGCATGATCTCGTGTGAAAAGGAGGCACCAATTAAAAAGAGAAAGGGGAATCGGTCAAGTGCTTTGTTGAAAAAGTGCACCAACCAAACCAGAAAATCAATTTCTCCCACTTGACTGGCAAGGCGAGAAGACAGTCCCTAAGATTTCCTTCTGGGAAGAGGAGTGAGCTGGCCTGGAGTGGCCGCTGCAGCCAGCAGTGAGCTTCTCAGGCTCACCTGGTTCCAAAGCATTTTCCAGCCTCCAGCAGGGTCCATCTGGGGAGAGACATGAGCAGGGAGCAGATGGACAGATGCCATTTCTGGACAAATTCAGTCCATAAGTGTGTCAACGACCTGAAAGCTGCCAGATTCAGCTGTGCATTTGGGTCCACTGCTAACCCAGATGAAGACCCAGGAAGCTCCTGCCTCTGGCAAGGAGGGGATGGGCAGCCAAATGAGAGCGTAATTTTATGCTTGTGATATAGATTGGAGCAATTAACATGTATAAGTTGTTTCAAAATAAGCTTAACTCTGCATTTTACGTGTGCAAGTTTCCAGCTGTAATGGGATTATGATGTCAGCAAAGGGAGAAAAGTCCACAGCTGCAGAGGGCCAGGGAGGTAGCAGGCAGCTGTTAAAATAGAAAAGGAACGGTGATTAATTCTCACTATGCATCTGAAGATTTCACAAGGAGTTCAAGACCCAGCCGTTTCCCCCAGGGCATCAAGTGGAGGAAGCCAGGAACCTGGACTGTCACGCTGGCGACCCAGTCATTTTGTCGTTCACTTTTTAATTTGGTGCAGTCTGTTTATCAGCCAAGACGTTCCAAAGGCCTTCTGGGTCGCACTTAAGCGACCTGGTGGGAAGTGACGGTGCAGCCCTTTCCCAGCGTGTCCGGGGGCAGGAGTTCATGTGTTCCCCTGTTGGAAGCATTGCTACCAGTTTTGGGGAGGTGAAAGCCAGCCCCAGGGAGCCCTGTGTCCCAGCCTGGGCTCACCTGCAGCCTGGAGGTTGGTAGCCCCTGAGGTATCTCTGCTGCCTGGATGTGTGTGTAGAAACCAAGGGCTCAAACAGGCCTTTGGAAAACCTCAAAAACATGCATTTTATCTCCTGCCATGTGTATACCTGGAGTCAGGTACTTGGCTTGATAAGACCTTGATTTGTTTCTGTGATTTTACATCATTAGGATTTCTGCAAAACGGGGTCTGTTTCTCCTGTAGCTTTGAATACAAAATTGGATGTTATGTTCTTGAGGGAAACAACTATTATGTCATAGATAAGAAAATTACACAAAATGTAGCTAAAAAGGATGTTTAAGGTAAACATTAATCTTATAATAAAATTAATCAAATAAGAGAAAAAAATCTTTTACCCTTTTATGCAAAATAATTCTGGTAAAAACATTGTAAAATACAGATTGAGGTTCAGAAGTAATTAGCCCCAAAGCAGAACACTTGGAGCGTTTAGATGAGCAATTAACCAGCTAGAAGGGACTGGACGTGTTTACTCCTTTATGGGTAAAATCTCTTTACTCCCAGCTTTCAGATGCTGGGACCTTAAAGGGAGAATAATTGTCTGAGTAGGGTCTAAGTCAATGGTTCTCAACCTGTGGGTTGCGACCCACAGGAACTGTATTAAAGAGCCACGGAGTTAGGAAGGTTGAGAACCACAGGTCTAAGTGAATACCAGACTCAGAGCCCCCAGCACCGACCCAAACGGCTCTCTTTCCACCCTGGACAGCAGGGGTAGCTTCTCAGGGCCCCTTCCCTTCACTCAGTGGAATTTAGCATTGTTTGAATATGTGTGTAGACCTACCAAATTAGAAAAAGGCCAAAACACAAAAGAGGCAGTCACTCAAATTGCAGAAGACCGTGGCCGGAGGCTCAGAAAGCAGCTGAAAGTCGTGAACATTCAAGGAAGGGAGGCTTCAGGGTCCCTAAGTCGTTTCTGTTCTCTACTACGAGCTATGATTTCTATGTTCCGCGTGTGCATTTTCTGTAGAATGATGCATTCCTCTACCCAGGTCAGAAGGCAGCAGGCTGAAATGTAAATGAGGCAGAATGATGCCCTGTCCTTTCCAGCCTGGCCTTCTGGCTTTGACATAAGTCCTGGGGCTTTGGGGAGGGAAACAAAGAGCCCTTGTATCCCTGCTTCCCTTCTCTGCGATGATCGTGTTGCTCACTCCTCACTCTCCCCTTTCTTTATTTAAAAAAAAACATAGAAGAATTATAGAGCTCAAACCAGAAGAAGAAGTTTGAAGGCCCCAAGCATGTTTAGGCTCTGCAAGGGAGGGGCGGGAGCCAGGGTGGAGGATTTAATTTCAGAGCAGACTGATTCCGAATCCATTAGAAGCTTGGCAGAACTCACAAGGTTCTGTGAGCTTGGGTCCATTCCTACTTGGTTTCCCTGTCAAGGTATTCTGAGCTCTCTTGATTTTCTGCACAGCATTACTTTAATAACTGGATTATCACACGAACAGTGGTTTGCTTTAGGACCTTTTGTTTTAAAATGAAACCAGAACAATACAGCAACGATCATTTTTTCATCTCTTCTTTTTTGCTTCCTTCAGTAAGTGTTTACAGATGATCTAAGCTCGATCTGAACAGCATCCATCCGGCTCTGTGTGTTCCGTGCCTTTCACTTGAAGGTTACAACTTTGCAAAAGTTAATCAGAGGGAACAGTAAATAACCTGAGATCCGTTTGACCTTCAGCTTAACTTGCATGGGACCTTGGTCTTTGGGAGAGATCAGGACTTGTCAGGCAGCACTGAGGCAGCCTTTGAGGATGTCCTGTCAAGGGCAACTTCTCACGGACTGTGTGTGGGCCCTGGAGCCCCGGGAGCTGACTCCGCAGCCCACTGGGTCTGCGCGTGGGGACCTCCCCATGGCCTGCAACCTGGAGCGTCTGTGGCTGCCATTCAGCCCAGCGTCAGGGCCCAGCTGAGCAGTGGTCGCAGCTGCTGTGCTCCACAACTCTAACAGCTGAGAGTAGGGGGTCTTGGAGGAGAGCCAGGAACTGCCTGAGAGGTCAGAGGAGGGGGTGCCGTGGAGCTGGAAGGGGGGCGTGCGGAAGGAGGCTGTAATGGGATGGCAGAGTGCCCGGGATTCACGGGGCGTGAAGCCAGGCGGGCGGGGGTGGGGGCAGTGAAGGATTGTGGGGAGGCAGAAACCAGGCTGCAGAGACGTGGGCAAAACTGGGGTTCTCCGCAGAGCGTGGCCCAGAAAGACAGGTCAAATGGAATTGGATGAACATCCAAATACACTTTCCAAACTAGTCACAGAGTGGCCACAAAACTCTACCGACACATCTTGAATAACATTAAGATGTATTAAATAATACCTTGCAAAATGCCAACTGGATCCTGAGGAAAACACACCTTTCTTGGCATGAAGGCAAGTGTTTCCACCATCCTTATGCTTTGTTCATGAAGATCTACAGATGGGCCATGGTGTCCACCTTGATCAGAATGAAGATACTAACAACGTTATATGTAAAGTGTTCAACAACTGTATAAATACCTGGCTTGCATAGATAGTTTTAGCACCAGTGTTTTCTCATTTTTTTCTGATCTCTACTCTCCTGTTGTAGTGGAAATAAACTCTCATACCAAAAATAAAGCAGTACTCGCACTTATTAAGGTGATGCCTGGATGCCTGTGATTTTCCCTGCTTGTAAGACAACAGAGACCAAAATCCAAGCGGCCATACCAATAAAGGACAATCACAGGGAGGACCTCAGTGGGCGTTTAGAGGCCAGAGAACAAAGAAGAGAAGAACCAGGTCACACTAGGCAACAAGGGCCAGGAGGCAAGGTGCAGAGAGAGAGAAAGACAAGTGGGAAACACAGGTCAAAACATAGGGGAGGGACAGGTCAGGGCTGGAGCTGACCAGCTGAGCAAGGAAGGTCCCTGAGTCCTGGTATGCCTTGCCAAGGCTAAGTGACAGCCTGTGAAGACTTGTACTCTTACCTCAGGAAACTAGCAAGGCGCTCACCCTAAGGCCTTTTCCTGTTCTTTTTTGTTCTTTTTCTACCTGTACTTGTCAGCTTCTGCAAACCCTGTACCTCACTTGTTACCCACGTCCATCGGTCCCTCTGCCCCACTCCCCAGAATGAGCAGGCATCATCTGTCTGGTTCACTGATGGAGACCAAGTGCCCAGGACAGGACCCGCACGTGGGGAACACTTTATAAATACAAACACTTAAAAGCCCAGGTAATACGTTAAAAAGGTACAATAAAGGGTCCTCTTAACCTTTTGTTTCATGAGAAAAACGGCACACGTAAACTTAAGAAAAGCTCCAAAATGGTTATATCCGTCCAGAAACAGCAAGCAAAGACGCCAGATAACTTAGGAAATTTAAGCTGGTCAACTTTATTACATGTCACCAGCAAGTACCTTTTGGGACCCAGAGAATTAGCAAACAAATTCCACAAACCACTGGCAGTTATTTTGAGCGAGGTGGTGGGAAATGAGAGCCTAGAGGAGAAATGGCAAGAATGGATGTGAGACCGATTTTTTAACTCGAAGAGAAGATTGATCCTGATTTTTACCATCTGGGAGCTAACCTAAATCCCTAGGAAAATAAGGCTCCCTCAAGCCAAGGTAAAATTAAAAAGACATAGCAATCCATACTCATTAACAGTTCCATAAAGCATCAGGGAGTGCTCACGCTCACCCCGCTTTCCCCGCTGGTTGTGGGGCATGTCTTGTACAGGAGGGTAGTAAATATATTTACATTGTTTATGAACATGTCCTGATTTCAGTTTAACAATTGATGGGAGTTAATCCCATTTGGTTTATATAAAAAATGGTTGTTCAGAGCCTGAAAATGTATCTGAGTGATGACAAATTGGATTTACGAATTTGGGGGAGGGGGCTGGTAGCGATGGGGACAAATACCCGGGCGGTTGGGATATTGAAGCAGGTAAATGATTTAAAGCAGCTTTGGAAGTAGTTTGTTAAAAGTGAGTTGCCGTGAAAATTCCCCACCCCTAGCTGTCAGGAGCTTCCCCTGAGGTTGCTCCGGGGTCGTAGGGCAGCAGGTGCATCGCCCATTCTCCCCAGCAGCCAGTGTCTGCTGCTGGCTGTCATTTCTGGTCCTCCACCTCGGGACTGTGTGCTGCTAAGCAGCAATGACTGGGTTTTTGGCCCTGCTACCAAACAGGGAGGACCACAGATTGCTGTATTCTTACCAAGGGGCAGCATGGCACTTTGGAGAGACTGGGGCTCTCAGCATTCAGGTGATGGGCCAACCCCTACAAATTACAGGTGTGGATGAGGTCCTGAAGGTACAGCACACACTGCACACCCCGACTCGTGACGGACGGAGGCAAAGCACAGACCCAGTCGCGCTGACCACCAGCGCCACCCTCCCCGCTCAGCGGCCTCCATCCTGCAGAGAAAACCGGGCAAGTTTGACCCAATCCAGTTCCCTCCCCAGTAACAGAGGAGCAAGTTCTCATCCATCACTTATTTTTAGACCACTTTGGAAGGTTTCCAGTTGCCAAAGGCATAGAGGTGACCTGTTATTTTGTTTCAACTTTTATAGAACATTCTGAGAGAAGAACAAAAAAAAAGCATTGCATGTACCTGTGGGTGGACAGTGCATGTTCTCACCCAAGTCAGTCCTGTACTGGTGTACGCACATGTATTCTGACTCTGCAGCATGGCCAGAGAGGTCTCAAGAGGCACAGGCAGCCATAGCAATGCTTGAGGGGGACAATGCTCTTGACTGATTGGACCTTGAGACAGCACAATGCAGAGAAAAGTCAGGAATTGTGCATTTGGGATCTGTCCCTGAGTCCCTGGGCAGCACTCCACCCCCAAACATCTTTCTCCACTTACAGATAAGGGGCTTTGACAAGTCTAATAAGCTGGCACCTAGGAGATAGTTAAAATAATAATGCTGACCGCCATGACAAAGACAGTAGCAATGTCCACTCAGCCACACTACAGGTCTTCATGACACACCCCACGCGGTTGTGTGAAGGATTCCTGGTGGATTCCATCACACCTTCTGCATCAGAGGAAGAGCTGGTGGTCCACACTGCTGGTGGCCCCTTGGGTCAAGTGAGCAATGTTCAGGGTGCCAGGCCCTTGGGAGACACCCTCGGGAGACCCAGGGACTGCACCTGTCTTCAAATGGCTTTGAGCTTTGCTAAGAAGCCAGGCAGTACCTTGGCTGTGACTGGAGCACCACAAAGGCCACCTTCAGCACTGCACAGACCCATTGTGGCTCTCAAGTCTTCTTGACCTTCAAAAGTTAGCTCAAAAAGTCAACCGTCCTCTGAAACCTCCTCCATCTCCCCAGTTCCTTCCTTCCCAGACTCTGCGCTGTATATCATCACATTTCATTCTCTCACTTACTCTATTGCCACATTATATTCTCTCACTCGCTCTACATGGTTTTTACCTTTATCGTTCACTTTGCTTTTTAGAAAACGAGCCAAAACAATGTGTGGGAACTCTCGGTTGTACCTGCTCAATAAATACTTGCTGAATAGTTGACAGACAGGCCCGGGACTCAGGCCATGGTTTATAGGGAGTCTCCCACCCAGGGACAAGCATGGGGGGAGGATGAGCCTGAACTGGGGCCGTAAACAACAGCAAGGCCTGGGACTGGGGTCCTCTTTGCAGGGGATAAAAAAGGGATGGATCTCCTGGCTTCTGAGTGGAGTGACTAATGCAATGAGAATGGGATGTTTGGGAAGCAGGGTGGCTCTTGACACTGTGGTCCTTCCTGGGGGCTTTAAAGCAGTGCACATTTTTTCAGTCTTCATCTTCCACACTTCCCCTCCTGAGTGTTTTCTACCTTGGCTTGTCTCGCCTCTACTTTCAAATCTAGTTGTTTCATTGATTGCAAACTCTCTGTAACACAGGAAAATTCAAGAAACCTGAGACTTTCATCATGGGATGTTCCCCTGTGCACGCTGAATTCCATGGATTGTATGATAAATACTTCTGAGAACTCCCACATCCCTTCCTTAGCTTCCCTAGTTTCCTCACGCTCCAGGGAGCCACTTGGAATCTCACATTTGATCACAGGGAGAAGCTGGTGCTCTGGATGTAGCCAAAAGGCCCCAGAGAGTAAGAAAGAGCCACTTTCCTTGTAGAGAGCCTGGCTGGGGCATGGTCTGAGATGTGACCTTCCCCTCCTCCTGCTCAGTGTCCATACTCACAGAAGTCCTGGGATAAGGGGAAGGTAATTTCTTCTTTTCCATGTCCTGATACACCCCCTTGCTTTCCACCCATCTTCCCACCTCCAAGAAGGACACTTTACACTTTGCAGCTGCAGACCCCACAAGGCCTTCAAAGGAAGACAGAGAGCAGTACGGGGGGGCCCTGCTCAGGGACCCTCAAGCAGTGACAGCAACAACAAAAGGCCAGTGGTCTCTCCACCAGCCTGGGTCCATGAAGTTACCTCCAGGCTGCTGCAAGCCAGACTTTTATAAGCTCTCAGTCCCTAAATAACAAAGTCAAACTTTAAGCTTAAGTAGAGTACAAAACCTGGGAAACCCCTATATTTTTTACTTCAGATAAAAAGAAAAAAATCATTTGGCCATACTGAGGTTTTCTGACAAATCCTACTTTGGGCCATGTGAAACCAGCAGGAAAATGTCTCAGGCTGGAATTGAAAATCTCACCTTGAGTTTGCAGTTGCCTTGGAATGGGGAGGAGGGTCTCTACTGGAGGGGGTGGGCATGGCACATCTGAGAGCCTAGATCCAGAAGGAAGAACACACAGACAAATAGATTCCCCCAAAATGAACAAAAACTAGATTCTGCTGGAGGGAAGGGACAGTTAAAATAATCACTTAAATTTATTATTTAAATGTTAAGTTTCATTTCCATTCTGCAAAAATAAAAAGGAACCTGAATTGAAGAACTGGCTAGAGTTATCTTTCTCTGGACAATTGGGAATTATTTCTAAAAATAATGCAATGTTTTAATTAGTGGCAAAAAGAAGGAAACAAGGCAGCCAAAACAATGAAGCCACCTGCAGGTGACATTGTCAGAGGCCAAGGACTCAGACCACACCACCAGGTGGAGAAAAGGAGCTGCCTGGCAACTGGCCTCTTCCTTGCTTCACTTTTGCTTTCCCCCTTCCTTCCTTCTTTCTTTCCTTCCTTCCTTCCTTCCTCTCTTCCTTCCTTCCTTCCTTCCTTCCTTCATGTATTTACCCATTATTCTTTCATCTTTCTCAAATTCAGCTCAAACATCACCTCCTAGAAGTCCTCAGGTGCCTCTCCCTGCCCTGATTTCTCTGCCTTCAGTTCTAGAATTGTAAACCATATTCCTCATGTGGCTTTAACCCTCATGGATGGTGACTTGCCCTATAAAGTGTGTGCCAGGCACTTGGAGGGCTCCATAATATTTCCTGAAGTTCACAGAAGGGTGCATAGTAGAATGGTGTGTAGGGCTGGGGTGCTAAGGCCATCGATGTGACTCTCACAGCCGCCTTCTCTTATTATCATATTACTGCATGAGGGCCGCAATGAGGTGACACAGGGCATGGATGAACTGCAGCAGCTCTCGGGGGATAGGGTGAGGATTGCTGCCCAGGATGGTGGAGACAGCTTCCCGGAGAAAGGTTTCACCCATCACTGCTCCCTGAAGGAATGTCTGTGAAGCCCCTGCATCTTGTGGGTGCCTGTGATGACCTCGCAAGGCAGACGCAGTCCTGACTGGGGAAGGTCACAGTAACATGGGGGTGGCTGACTAGTGCACAGGCAGTTAGTTACACCTCAGGGCTTCAGGGAACAGGACTTGAAGAAAGGGAGAAACCAAAGCCTGGGGAGTGGGAGAGGCACTCTGGATTAGAGCAGTTGTTCTCAACCTGTGGGGTGGGACCCACAGGAACTGTATTAAAGGCTCGAGGCATTAGGAAGGTTTAGAACCACTGCCATAGAGGGGCTCTGCAGATGGGCTCTGTCCATAAGGCTCAGGGAATACAGCAAGGAGGCTGACAGGTGGACACATAGCAGGAGGCAGGACAGAGGCAGAGTGTACGGAAGCCATTCAGACTGCAGATTTGGGGAGCCCCTGAGAATGGCCCAGCAGGCAGATCACACACTCCTGCTGGGCAAGCCTGGAAGCTACAGCCTGAAGGCAGGAAGGCCAGAGTCCACACCAGGGCCTGTGACAGGCGGAGTTGGGCCATGTTGGATCAGGCCCCAGCCACGAAGACGTTTTGAGAAGGAAGTGGGCTGTGATATGCCTCAATGACAGACATCCAGCCCCAAACTACAGACCACATCAGAGAGTGTGGCCCGGACTTACACTGACCTTGGCCATCCCGGGATTCCTGACTTTTGGAAAATCACCTGTCTCTGAGTTTCAGACTCTTTGTCCTTAAGCTGAAAGGAAGACATGTTCTTGAAGGTCCTTCTCTGCCCCCATGTTCTGTGACCAAGACCGTGTCTCTGCAGAAAGTGAAGCAGCCCCCAGCAGAAGGGACAGCAGAGGCCGCAGTGTCTACAGGTGACTCAACAAAACGTGTCGCAGGAGCTGCGGGCCATCTGTGAGAAGCACCAGCCCTCTGGGGGAGGCACAGCAGTGGGGACCTACCCGCCGTGGTGTCCACCAGGGAGGACTGCTACTCTTCACCACAGCAGAGTCCCTTGGCATGGAGGTCGGGGCTGCTGCGCTGGTGCTGCTGCCACAGAGCCACCTCTGGGTTGGTGGCGCTAATGACGTGCATAGTGCAGCTCAGAAGTTAGTTCATGGAGGAAAGGCCTCTCCAGAGAAGGCCCGGTGAATTAGCCCTTGTGCCCATAGGTGATGGGGACAATGAGGTGCCTCACACTTCTTCAAGAAAAATACGAATAATAACAAAACACAGGCAAAGTCAGTCACAGGCAAGGTGACTTCCTTTTGGTGAAAAAGTCACAGGAGAAATAAACTAAGGTGACTGGCGCCGTCTGGGACTGTCTCCGAGGTGGAATGTGCTCTCCCTCCAGCCCACAGAAGCTCCAGTTGCCGCTGTTGGTATCTGGGAATGATGTAGGACACGGCGCAGAGAATGGGACCAGATGACAGGCTGGTCTCACCAGAGGGGCTGCCCCGAGTCTGCGGCTGCTCCAACAAGCTACTCTGCGAAGCCTGTCTCTTTGTTATGACTTAGAAGCATCAGTGGATGAAGGATGTCATTTATGTTTGCTCTGATGTGACTTAAATTTTCCCAGAAGAGGCAAGAAGAGCAGGTGGTGGCAGAAGAGGGTGAGATGCGGGCTGTGTGGGAAGAGCAGCCGGGCAGGGCCCGTGGACTCTGGCAGGTGGCACTCTGGGGAGCTGGCAAACTCAAGGCAGACAAAAGGAGGCAGAGTACAGAGGACAGACGTGTTCAAGCCAGGGAAACTTCAGAAAGAGCCTTTGCCCCTGTGGCCCAGAGTCTAGAGCCTCTCCAGGGTCAGGACTTCTAGAGAGAGTGCTGCTCTGTGTCTTTGGCCAACTTCATGGTCATTCAAGGACAGACCTTTGCCCTGAAAGGGAGCTCCGGCTTCTTAAGCAAGGTGATCTCGGCTGCTTCCGGAGCAGCCCTTAGAGAGACCCAACTCTCCCTCACACTGTCCCCTCACAGGGCAGAAAATTCACTACTGAATGTCTTTCTGACCTCATTTAAAATTTTTTTTTAACAAATGACTTAAGTAAACAATAAATTATCATTTAACACTTAGATGAAGCTTCAGCAAGAGCAGCTGGGTGGGGGGAAATCCTTGAAGATCAAGTGTAAAATCTGATAACTGACTTATTTCTCTCATTTCCATAAAAGTTGATATTCTGTACTCCACCCACACAAATTCCGAATGTGAAAAGCCCCGTCTGAGCATCACTGGGCCAGCTCCCAACATTTCTGGTCCAAGTGAATCTACCTCTGAACCTTGCCTGGGGCCCAGAAGTGGGGCCCGCAGTGCCCGTCTATTTGGTTTGAAGTAGCACCTCCAGGTAGAAGTACACCGGGCACGCGTGGGAGCCGAGGACACAGAGGGAGAGTGCTGGGAGAAGTTCCAGGAAGACACTCCGGAAACAGAACCTCAGAGGCTAACACGAAGTCGGGCAGCCCCTCCGGCGAGACTGGCCTGCCATCTGGGCCATTCTCCCAGAATGAGAGAATGGTGAGAATCATCCCCAGATATCAACAGCAGCCCTCGGAGCTTCGGTGGGCTGGAGGGAGAGCGCATTCCACCGCAGAGACATTCCCCAGATGGCCCCAGCCACCTTGGTTTCTCCCTCCTGTGACTTTTTCACCAAAAGCACGTCGTCTTGTCTGTGACTGTCTATGCCTGCGTTTTGTTATTGTTCATATTTTTCTTGAAGAAGTGTGAGGCAGCTAAAAGCATTCCTTTGGAGATGCTATCTAGTCAGCAGAAGATTTCCAGAGCCCTGGAGGAGGAGGGCTGTGTGTGCGTGCGCGCGCTCACCCCTGCCTGGGTGGGGAAGAAGACGGTGGGCTTGTCCATTTCGAATGTTGTCAGGTAGCCATGAAACCCCTCCCTCTGGCAGTGTGGCTTTTATGGGCTTCAGTCCCGAACGCGTGACAGTGTTGCATTTTTAATTATGATGATGTCAAATGAACTTAATGAGTGATACTCTCCCGATTCACAGAGCATTTTAATAACATTTATTTAAAAAGGCCAAAGTTTATTTTACAATCAGCAATAAACGGGAGCACAAAAAATGCAGCCACTGCCGAGATGGCCCTCGCACGTTCCTCTCGTCCTCAAACTGCATATTATTCTTGCTGGATAAGTGACGGGAAAGCCACAATTGAAGTCCTCCACCACATTCCATCATCTTCCTTAATAACAACAGATGCTCCGAGCCGTGGCATTTTGAAAAGAGCTCTGTCTGCTGCTGGTTATGAAATGGCAGGACATTTGGCACCCTCCCGCATCACACCATTTGAAAATCGGAGAGTCACATAAATGGCCAATGAGAGGGAGGAAAATTCAGCTTCTGTCTGCACAGCACAATTCATTTCATCCCAGTGATGCAAAGCTTCAGAGCTGCCTTTCAAAAGAAGAGTCTGTAAAACGTGCCAGCCTACGTGATGCTTAGCAGGAGGGAACACTCACAGACACACACACACACGTGCACCCAGCACCACCAACCAATGGTGAAAAACAGACTCAATAAAGAGGTTTTAATAAAGAAGTGCTATTTTCCCATCTAGCTTAGTGTCATGACTTGAGCATTATTAAAAGTGAGTAGGTGTAGGTCCCCAAGCACAGGAAGGCTGGGCTGTCCCCAGCACAGTCTGGACACAGAGCTGCAGGGGGAGAAGCGAGGGGGGCCACGAGGACCACTGTACTTAGATCGAAGCTGTGGAATGATGGCACTGTCATCTCTGCCCAAGGAGCCACTCCTTCACTCTTAGGAAGGAACCCAAACTTAGCTTCATGGCTGACCCCATTTGTTAATTTCCTCCTTGAAGATTCAGGATCTCTCTGCAAAGTCAATCCTTAGAGTACAGGTGCTCAAACCTCCCTCGGCTCCCTCCACTCCGCGACTCACCCTCACGTGTAACATGATGGAGGTGCCCACACTCCTGATGTCCCTTTCTGGAGACCAGCTCCAGCCTCCAAGTGTGGCCTCTCAGTCCCCAAGCCGCCGCTCCAGTCGGGTGTGTGGTGTGCATGGGGCTGCCAACCTCAAGACACACTGTCCACCTCTCAGGGAAAAATGGAGAAGCAGAGCTGCTACTTAGAGCAGCCAAGCTCAGCATTGTCCAAATTCTGGCTGCTCACCTGTTGAAGACAACAGGGTAGAACTTGCCTCCCAGGCCGTCCAATCTGCCCCTGCACCTTTCAGGAGAGCCCAGGGCCTCCTCCTTCTTCAGGTGTAAGGGGGCCCCGGACAGAAGCAATCACAGGCAGAGCTTCAAGGCTTTGGGCCATCAGGTAGCTACTGAGACACCTGAGATACTTGGGGCAGAGCCGAAAGCACAGAGGACAGAATTTTAGCTTTGGGAAAAGGAAGTCGAGTCTTCTCAGTGGAATGTGCAGCTGTCCTGGTTTCCAGTGAGAATCCGAGGGTACTCTCCCCACTCTGGTCCCATTGAGACCAGGGCACTCGCCAGACCCAGGCCATCTGTCCAGAGTCCTTTGGACATGGGCACATCTGAACGCTCCACCACTTTCACAGTTTTGGCCCCTAAATGACTGGAAACTACAAGTACTGTGAGGCTTCTCACTGCAGTATTACTCTCAGAGACGCGTCAGAGACAAAAGTCAAAGACTCCTGAGCAAGCTTCTTCCACCCTTTGTAATCACCTTCCTTGTGTGGGGCCCGGGGCCCACCCCAGTCGGGAAAAATCCTTCCCCTGCCTCTGCCATTGACAGTCACACATGGCACAGCCCAGGGTCTCCGCAAGAAGAGGTAAAACCTGCAAGACCAAGTACGTCTAAAATGCTAGCAGGAAAACATTTTTCCCCTTTCTATATTGAATATTTATCTCTGTTATTCAACATAAAATCACACTTGATGTTGGTCTCCATGAATCTGAGGAAAGGGAGCAGGCAGCCAAAACTTGGGGCAATTGCCACATGTTTTTGTTGAGTATCATTGAACATAAACCTTGCTGGCTAAGAGCTGATTGGTTGGGTTTTATTTCAGCCCAGAGTGATTTTTTAAATGACTAATTTATAAAATCTTTGAAAATAAGAGTTTCTAATGGAAGTGCTTACACAACCATAACTCTGGTGTTGCAAATGGCACCATTGTCGTTAAGGGTGTGTTGTTGTTTGTTTTATGCTAATCTGCCTTCAGTGTGACAGACTGTCACCTGCACGGGGGGTACCGTTCAGCACTGTATTAGCCCATATGGCACAAGCTAAATGGTATCGAAGCTGTGGGCTAATTACAGATGAGTTAATAAAGCCAGGCAGAGTGAGCCTGGCCATGTCCCCCCGTCCTCAGAGGACTCTCTCCTTTCCCCAAAGTGAATTAGCCTGGCTTGAGCTTTTCAATTCTTCTCTAGAAGAATTGATTGGGTTTTATTTCAGCCCAGAACAAATGTGGTCTCCTAGAACAAATTTGCAGATCCATTTTAAATACACTATTTTATCCTTCCCGCATTCCCGCTACTCTGATGTTAGACTTAACATCAACTTTATGACCCTTGATACTTTCTTGACTAACTGGTTTTCTTATGAACGATGTGAGTTACAGAAGTGTCCTCACAGCAAGGAGACACAGGCATGGATTACTTCAGTTAGCTGAGTTTTGTTTTTGTTCGTAAAGTAAAAATAAATCTATTTTACACCTGAAGGCTTATGTCTGTCCAAACATAAGCCGCTTTGGCGCCATTAATGGTTTGGAAGCAGCAAGAATCAAGTAATTGTGCTGACTTGTCCATCAGGTTTTGAATCAGAAAGATGAAACATTTAATTTCAATGAACTTGATTATTGAGTTTGAAAACGTCTCCTTATTTGGGGTTTTCTGCAAGCTTTTTCAGCTCTTGTCCAAGCACTGGCCATGTTTTACTGTCCTCTGTGGGGATGGCCACATGTCACCCACCACCTCTCCAGCCCCACCTCTGCCTCCAGCAAGGCAAGCAGCCCTCCCCCCAGCCAGAGGGTGGGCCCCACAGGCTGTCCTCTGGGGCTGCAGTGATGCCGCTCTATTAACCAACTGGCACCGGGCACATGGGGCACATTTGGCTTTTCCCTCCCAAATCGAGCCAGCCTGCCTGTGCTATGCCAGCCTGGGGAGTAGATTTCCTGGGTGACACCCTCGGCGTTTCCCTACATGGTCTTTAGATGCCTCAATTAACTGGGACAACGACTCACAAAACATGACAATCTGCCACTTTCCTAATATTTGCAAATAACTGCACTTTATGTCTCTTCGAAAAGTTCAAAATCTGAGGTCTGAGCGACGCAGCCCCTCACTACCTCCCGACACTCACAATGGATGTTTGAACAACAGCAAATCCCCGTGTCTCTGATATTTCTAATGCAACACACACCCTTCTTCTCTCCCTACATTCTCAGGGAGATCATTGTCATCTAAAATTAATAAAAGGGAAAGAAGTCAACAGGATTTACACACAAGGGAGGTGGCAGGCCTGGCTTCCCCTGTCCCTGGCCAGGTGATGTCCGTAGCCCAGCTGAGTCATGTACTGGCTTCCATGTCCCTGTTTCTAGGAAGGAACAGGGACTGTACTTTTGCACTGATTTTATGAAGCTTAGTCCAGCAGTGCTACGGGGCCCAAAGAACTCCACAGAGTGGAAAATACACGCACAGCTATAATCACAGTCACCGGGCAGGTGACCCAGGAGCGTCCAGGCAGCAGCCTTACGTCGACTCTGCCACGTCACAGGTGAAGGGCTACAGGGAGAACAGGAACAGCAGAGTGTCCCCAGACCCCGGTGTCCCACTCTGCTCAAGCTGAACCGAAACTCCATTCTAATGGGGAGGCCCGCAGACGTGCCCCTTCCCGCCTGAGTCTGGCCCCATGTCAGGCTTATATGCAGCAAAGGATTTCCAAGGAGACACTTGTCCTCACGCAGTCGTGGGGCCACATGCTCCACCCAGATGAGCACCCGGGACTGTTGCTGGTCATATTCAACATGACAATTGAATCTCTTGACCTACATAAAGTCAAATGCTATAAACCAACCATGTATGTCCCCATGGAGGGTCACCTATAAGTCAAACATGTTGGTGGGCCATGCCGTTGGCCTTCAGAACTGCAAATCGCTTGCGCGCAGAAATGCTTCTAAGAGACAGAGCATTGCTGGCTGGGGGTACACGTGGGGGTCTTGGCACCTGGGTAAATGGCACAGTCAGGCGATTCCAAGGACACAGAAAGAGACCATCTTCCTCTCTAGCTGTGACCTCCCTCAGGGTGATGACGCCCAACTGGTTTCCCTTAAAGAATGAAAGGGCCCCACTCGATTTCCTCTGGGGATAGCCCGTATTTCATTCTCTCCAGAAATTACCTTATTTCCTGCTGTGTAAGGCACCCCTGGTGATGTCATTAGTCACTGAGTCTAGCACTTCCCCTGTTCTAAGTTCACTGGCAGCGCTTGACCCACCCACAGTTATTTTCATTCTCCCTCCAGGGAAAAGTGGACCACTTGGGGGGTGAAAGACAGCTCTGTCCTTCCTCCTCTCCCCGGCCCTCGCGGACTCCTCCATCTCTTACTTGGCCCCCATGCACGAGTCCACAGAGCCAGTGGTCACATCAGCCCAGGTCCACAAAGAGACTCAGGGCTCCTTCCCGTCAGCAGGTGCCAGGAGGATACGGAGCCTCCTCTCTCCAGAGAGCAGAGGGTGCCTCATTATTTGGCTACCACAGCTCAGACAAGTGCTCCAGGCTCAAGTGACTAGTGCCATGACTGCCGCCACACACGGCACCTGGCACAGGGCCACCCTCACAACACAAATCTGCAAATGTCATCAGAGTCGAGTTTGAAAAGCCCGGGTTAGGGGGAGGTGTCACACCTCTTCCTAATGCCAAGCTTTCAATTTTCTAGAAAAGGATCCGTTGTCTCCTGTTCAAAAAGACATTAGATGTGCTGGAGGTCGTGGAGATGTTAATTCCGTGAGTTGTTTAGAAAAGAGGGTAGAATATGCTTACAAAACAAAACAAAAACGCGATGACACCTCCTCCCTCTCCCTGTAGCCAGACGAGTTCAGTAAAGCTCACTTTCCTGTTTTATAAAATATTTCCAGGCTTTCCTGCAGGGCAAGTGGTGGAAGCAGCCCTCTAGCCTTCTGTCATGCCACGGTTCTTGGTATGTACTTCCCAATGGGACCAGGATTTTAAAGACGGGGGCTGCCTGTGTGGAAAATCTCCAGCTCTGCAAAAGATAGGCACTCAGGGATACTCAGAGGGTAGAAGCGCAGTGCCAGGGACAGTGCCCTAAAGGAGACCCACCACTGGCTGCACACATGGATGGAAGACAGGCCAGCGGACGCCAAGCTGGGGAAAAACAGATTCGCCGCCCAGCAAGACAAATGGGCCCAGGTCACCGTGGGCTCTCTGGAACGTGCCAGTCACTCCACAACCTGGCTGCCTCGGACTCCCCACCAGGCAGGCTGCTGGTCACAGGCGTCCTCCAGGAAGAAGGTTCTAGTATCTCTAGGAAGTCTGCCCTTCCCCACCCCCAGGGGGTGGCCAACCTTCAGGAGGAAATAGACTGTGTTCCGCCGGGTTTGGCTGCAGCAGACTTTCCAGCAAAGATCATTGACACTGCACGCCCTGTGCAGGCCCTCGGTAAGCACGTCACGCGTGCTGTCGGGTTCCATCCTGTGAGGAGGGGACTTCTGGCAGCCGCATGTACTCAGTAGAACACGCGGTCAGACAGGTTGGGCGTCTTGCCCACGAGCACGTAGTTAGCACCTGGCCAGTCCGGACACAAACCCTCTTAGTGTGGAGGCACCCAGCAAGCATCGGCCTCGATCCTCTCTGGAGCCCCAGAAGTGTCCAGGAGCCACTCTGTCAATGTGGCCGAGCCTAGTGACACGAAGACTGTGACCGTCCTGAGGCAATGCCGACCCGTCTGTCCCAGCCTGCAGGGGACCTGGATCCTCATCGCCAGTTGCCTCCTCCCTCTCACGCCTGACAGCCGTGCTTCTGGATTTTTGTGGACCTGAGGCTGGGTCTACCCAAAATGAGTGGAGACACCAAGCCATTGGCAGAAGGTGGGCTGTTGAATAAGCAGCCTTGGCACTTACCTTGGCGGGTGTCAGCCAGGCGGCAGGCAGATGCTTTGTCCCTCCCTTCAGAGACCCCATCCTCAGAGACGTGCTGTACCCACTGCTTACTGCTGGCCAGTCCTCCCTACCACTCCCCTCTCTGCACAGGCTTCTGTAGCCTGGACTATTTAACAGCACACTGTGTTTGCTATACAAATTATTGATTGCCTGTTTTCAGACCATTTTCTCACGCAGCCTCCTACAGCAAGTTGAGAATCGAGCTCCGCTGGTAAAGTGCACCTTTTCTCAAGTTCAACCACCAAACCGCTTTTGTGTTACAAGGCTCGCAGGTGGTTCTGATCTTTGTTTATTTCTTCCTAGAGATGCCGCTAGTCAGGTGGGAAGCATAGGCACTGGGTGCTGGATTGTGAGTTTACACTTGTCCCCGGTGTCCTGAGAAGCACAGCGGCCGTGGGAATGAGTGTCCTTTGCTCACGCGGACTGGCCCTCACTCCCTGAGATGGACCTGGGGACCTGGAGCAGCCACACTCGCTTTTACTTCCCCTGGAAGCAGCACGTGGCCCAGGGCTAGCAAGAGACGCATGTGTGCCGCACGTATCCAGCAGGACACATGTGCAGTTCAGTCTGGAAACTTCTCATGGACATCTTTTAATGTCCTCAACTGGGTCTGAGAATTTTCCAGAGGACTTGTTAGTGACAATGGACTGATCTATATGCACAATTGTAAAGGTAAAAAGAGGTCAGATGGGAGGGGCTGATCTGGTGCTGGAGCATTTGGGTGGTGGTGGGTAGGTGAGTATGTGTGTGTGTGTGTGTGTGTGAGTGTGTGAGAGGGTGTGTGTGAGAGTGAGTGAGTGTGTGTGTGTGTGAGAGAGGGAGTGTGTGAGTGTATATGTGAGAGTGAGTGTGTTAGTATGTGTGAGAGGGTGTGAGTGTGTGTGAGACAGGGTGTGAGTATGTGTGTGTGAGTGTGTGTGAGAGGGTGTGAGGGTGAGTGTGTGTGAGTGTGAGAGGGTGTGAGTATGTGTGTGAGAGGGTATGAGGGTGAGTGTGCGTAAGGGTGTGAGCGTGTATGTTTGTGAGGGTGAATGAATATCTGTGTGAGGATAAGTGAATGCATGAGTGTATGTGAGTGTGTGAGGGTGTGAGTGTCTGTGAGTGTATGTAAGTGAGCGTGTGTGAACATGTGCACAGCCACATGTGAGTGTGTGCATGAATTTGCAGGGCAGGAAACAGGCAGAGATGGGGCTGGAAGATAGTGGCTACGACTGTGTGTTGAAAAGCATTTGGAAGTTTACAAATACCCAGATCTTTTGAGCCATAAAGTTAGTTTAATGCCCCCAAGCCAGGCTGAAGTCGACTGTCGTCTCCAAAAGCCACGGGTCCTGTAGCCGCAGGCAGATATGCAGGTGCCCGAGAGATCTTTAGGTAATGCCGGCTAATTTAATTTTGCCGTGAATTGTTGTCATACCAAAAACATTACAGCTGGTGTTTTGCAAAGAAAAATAATATTTTAAAGTGTATTGGCTTTCCTAAGGTGACGTGTCCATCAAACCCTTCAACTGTTTCACAACCTACTAATTAGATTAAGCCAATTTAATGGCTCAGGCATATAAAATGCCTTACCTTACCTCTCTCTCCTTTGCTAATGCGCACACAGACAGAGAATTAGGTGGGATGATTTTAAGGCCAGGCCCATATAAGCTGGGAGATTCAAATTAAGGTTTAATTAACCTGCTTAGTACAAGACTCTCTGAACAGCGGGAGACTTTACACACTGTTACATGTGATCTGTTACAACCAGGCACGATGGGCTTCTCCACAGCCGTTATGTGTGCTGGGATGTCTGCTTTGGCCTGGGTATTTGATGGAATGACTGAAACTAGTCAAGTCCAGAGGAAAAATATTTGGAGACGGACTCACAGATCACCCTTGGGCGATAAGTGCACACACAGAAGAGACTGGGAAAAGGAAGCCCAGTCAAGATAACTGTGATGTAACAGTCAGCCAGACTCATCAGATGCCCGCTGATAGGCCCTGAGTTACCGATTGCCTCCTCAGATGGCTCCTCGTGTGACAGCCCACGGTGAGTGGAGAACAGAGTCGGGCCTGTCATCTGTACCCCTTATTCTAGTGTAACCAGCTGGACCCTGGTGGGGTAAGCCAAAGGTTTAGCTTTATCTTCAGGTTAGAAAGAAGAATCTGATAAGACTCAGTCACTGGTGGCCACGTTGGGGGGGGATCACCACCTGTGGGGAACAGAGGGGGCTATGGTTTAGATGTTTTGTCCCCTCCACGCTGCTTGTTGAAATTTGGTCCCCATTGCTGGAGGTGGGGTGTAGTGGGAGGTGTCTGGATCATGGTTCCCTCATGAGTAGATCAGCCCCTTCCCTCAGGGTCAGTTCCTGCTGTGACCCTTCCCAAGAAAGCGGTCACCTCTCACCCCCTTTTCTTCTCTTTAGCCCCAGTATCTCTGTGTGCACCTGCTCCCACCGCCTTCCTCTGTGAGTGGAAGCAGGCTGAGGGCCCGGCCAGTTGCGGATGCCCAGTCCTGAGTTCTTCATCCATTAGAATCTGGAGACAAACAGATCTCTTCTCTGTGCAAATTACCCAGGCTAGACGTCCTTGCATAGATGCACTAAAGGAACTGGGATGAGGGCCGTGTTGGGGGTGACATTTACCATGACCTTCTGGACAGTTTCTTTCTTAGCTCAGCTTCATTCCATGCAAGCACAAATGCCAAGAGTTTGGGACCAACTGGTAACCAACATATTGTCCTCTTTTGAAGCCAACATCTGGCTTTTCTAAGCTAAATTTCCAGCTTTTAGATGTTATGCTTAATTAGAAAATCATGGGAGGATGGACATGCCATGTACCTCGCGGCGATGTGTGAGTTGGCTGGGAAAATGAGAAGTATCCCTTGTACACTTGGATGCCTGAAAAAGACAAGAAACACAGACCCACCCGCACACACTGACTGGATCCAAGACCCCTCAGAATCACCGGAGAGCACCCAGTAAGAATCTTCACATTTGTAGCTGTTCTTTTTCTAATTCACATCTCACCACCTCTTCCCCTCCTCCTCCAAATCAGACATGGTAAATGAACATAGCTGGTTACCTCTCCCTACTAGAGAGACTGAGTCCTGCTACGAAGTTTCTTGCAGAAAAGGAGGGGCTGTAAACAACTCAAGTCTAGGTGTGGACGTGCCCGAGTCTCCCAGACCTGTCTGGAGAAGCCTGTGTCAGTTAGCGGGACTGCTGGCATTCCAGCCTCCTGGGAGAGGAGGAAACCATTTGCCTTAGGCCACCCAGCTAATCGCTGGCTCTTCCTTTAGCCTTAAAGACACAGCCAGACACATGGCTGTCAGGCTCCTTGGGATAACCCATTTCAGGTTGACATTATGAGTATCTATATAATGAATACATCAGCACTCAATCTGTTCCCTAAGTAGGAAATTTTCAAACAACTGAAATTGCACAGCATGTGCTTGCTCCTAACTGAATTGTATTTTTGAGAAACTAAGTAAACCTAGTTGATGAGGTAAGGTCTTCGTTATGGAAGAACTCTAGCTGATGAAATAGAAGGGAGGATAGAAGGAGAAAGCATTGTTTTGCAAATCCCAATAAAATAGCTGATTCGGAAAATTTTCATCAGTAGATGAAACCATTGAGTGAAAGATTAACAGGGAACTTTGCAATGAAAATATCAGGCTGCCATTATGTAAACTCAATGACCAATTGGGTATCATTAAAAATGGAATATCAGAAGCTGTGGACGCCCTGATATGCAATGCACAGGGAAATACCCAGTGAACAATACTGGGTATTGGATGGTACTTGCCAAAAGCAGTAATCTAAATCTAATCAAGTCTTCGGAATTGCCTTTTATTGCACAAACACAAGGGGACTGATGAACATGTCAAATGACACAATGAGAGAGAAAACAGATTCATCCTAAAGGGCCTTTGAGCTGGTTTCTTCAATAAGTCAAAGTCAGGAAATAGAAAGACTACTTTCCATTTAGAGTGACCTAAAGAGACTTAAAGACTAAATGCAAAGTATAGACCTCGTTTGAATCTGGTTTTATACAAACCGGTTTTAATTAGACCTAGAAAACTGAGGATATTTGCATTTGGTAATTCCAGATGCATATTTCTCTTTGTTGTGAGATAATGACATCATGCTTATGCAAGAAAATGTTTGCATGTTTTAGAGCTTCACAAATAAGTATGTAGAAGTAAAGTGAAATAATATCTGGAGTTTGCTTTAAATACTTCAGCAAAAAAAAAAAAAAAAAAAAAAAAAAGTAAGGCAAAGTCCTGACTCTGGCTGATGAGCATTTGAGACTTCATCATGCAATTTTATCCACTTGTACATATATTTGAACATTTTCTTAATAAATGACATTGTGTTGTTGCTATGGATGGATAGATGAATAGATGGGTTGGTGGGTGGGTGGGTGGGTGGATGGATGGATGGATGGATGGATGAATGGGTGGGTGAGTGGATGGATGGATGGGTGAATGGATGGGTGGATGGATGGATGGATGAATGGTTGGGTAGATGGATGGATGGGTAAATGGATGGATGAATGGGTGGGTGGGTGGATGGATAGATGGATGGATGGGTGAATGGATGGGTGGATGGATGGATGGGTGAATGGTTGGGTGGGTGGATGGATGGGTGAGTGGGTGTATGGGTGGCAGGAGGCTGGATTATGTTCTAGATTTCATATTCATGTGCATAAATATGGTATTGGTCAAGCTCATGTCACCCACAGAAGTCCCCAAAGCCAAGGTACACACTGTGGTACTAGTGAAAGTTTTACCCTTTTCTAAAACTTCAGATAGAGCTTAGGAATGTTGATCCCAGAGTGCTGGGATGCTCAGAAGACATCAGGTGCCTGAGCTTTCGTTGCTTCTTCAACTTCTGCTAAACTGGAAAGAAGAAATCACACCCAAGATTACCCTTTAAGTCTTTGTGATCTGCCTTAGAAAAGTCCACTGGAGGAAAATAACATGTGAACGTGTGTCTTATTAGGAGTCTGATTTTTTTTTAAAGCATACCTAAACCTTTTTTTCACTCCTCTTTACCCTCAGTTTCGGGCCCTGAGAATTATTTGCAAAAGGGAGACATCAAAATGAATGTTATGATGAATGTAATGATGACTCTAGAACAAATATTGCTCAAGTATATGAATGCTGTGGGCTATGAAATCAATTTAATAGGTCATGGCCAGCATTAAAAGATGTAAGATATAGAGATAAGAATCAAAATGTGTTTCATAAAAGTATTGTATTTTCAGAGTTTTGTTTCAACTACATCAGCATGAAAATGTGTCATGTTGTAAAATGTATTTTCTATTCTGGCTGCCCTTAAAATGATAAACATGCTTCTAGAAACAAGCACCATTCTATAGACATTCCTTTCATGCAGTTTACTCCTTAACTTCATATGGAAGTATCTTGCTTATTTATTATTAAATGTCATTTTCAAAGACTATGCACAGTTTCAATAAATTAAGGGAAAATATATAACACAACACGGAGTTCCTTGAAATTATGTTCACCTGTTCTGATTTGGGCATCTGGAATGCATTATTATTCCTGTTAGATGTAATTGAGAGGAACAAGAAAATTTAGTGCCAAACAGAGCAGGAAAGTGGACTTCAAAATATTTGGCATTTCTTCAGCTAACACAAGGCACACTGCTGTAACTACAATGCCGGCTCATGTGCCTAATGACAGGTTCTAACCCTACCTTTGAAAGTGTGTTCTAGGGGAGGAATTACTGTGTGCTGGCCTCTGGAAGGTTCCCCTACACTGCCAGCCTGCTCTCTGCCTTTCAGCTGGTGGACTTGTACCCTTCAGCTGATTGTTCTGGGACGATCACCTCCTAGGTGTTATTAACGTCTTGGTGTCAGATGTCAGATCTTCTCACTTGCTTCTCTTCTAGACTGCAAGGCTCCCTGTTTCTTCCAAGGGCAAAGGTGTTGCAGGATCTCAGCCACCAGCACGAATTCCCGAGAGAGCAAAGGCCTGAGGAGTGAGGACCCGGAGCTCTGTGGACTTTCTGCCACGGCCCCCACTCCCGACCTCAGGCCACGGAAAGAGCTGGCCTGGGCCCAGCTGCCTTGAGACCCATCTGCCACCTTACTTTTGTTTGGGGGGGGGGTTGTTTGTTGGGTTTTTTGCAGTTTATGGCCGCGACTGGGTTTGAACCCACCACCTTTAGCATATGGGGCCGGTGCCCTACTCCTTTGAGCCACAGGTGCCTCCCTGCCACCTTACTTTCTGACAGTCTTGTTCTGGACGGCCTCCCAGTCAAGAGGGGTCTCTTGAGTCCCCATGAAATCCTCTCTGCTTGCAGACAGCTTACCAAAGCACCTCATTTTTTTTAATTTGTTTTTTTAACCCATGTTGAATAGTGCCCCCCCACTTATCCACTAGGAAGCTGTGAATGTGACCTTTTTTGGTAAAAGGGTCTTCTCAGATATAATCAAACCAGACAAGGGTGGGCCTTAAATTCAATACAACTGGCATCCTGATAAGGAGAGGAGCTTTGGGCACAGAGACACATATCAGACATCATAGTACGTAAGGAAGGGGGCAGAGAGGGGGTCATGAAGCTGCAAGCCAAAGAAAGCCAAGGATTGTGGCAAGCGTCAGAAGCCAGGCAGAAGCAAGGAAGCGTCCTCAGGAGCCTCAGAGAGAGCTGGGCCTTATGACACTTGTGCTCAGACCTCTGGCCTCCAGAACTGTGAGTGAATAAACTCTGTTGTTTACAACATCGGTGTGTGATACTTTGTCACAGCGGTTCTTGGAGACTTCCGTGACCACAGAATAACTCCAGATGTAAGAAGAGTGGGCAAAGCACCCATGAGTGAAAACAGCTCTCACACGGGAAGCACAGCGACGTGTTTTCTGTGAATAGGGGACATGGCGAGGGAGGAGCAGAGTGCCGTTCTGTGTTTCCTTTAAGCAGGTGGCCCGCTCTGGTTGGAAAGTGGCCAAGCTTGAGTGGGCCACCAATTGCTTTGCTCAATCTGCCTGCAATATATATATACATAAGTAATGGAATTTCTCCAAGAGAATGAACTGGTTGGCTATTAGTCAGTCTTCAGTCTGGGTCTGGATGTTGCGTTTACTCTATGCATGTATATGTGTGTGTGCCTGTGTGTGCCTCTGTGTGTACCTGTATGTGCGCCTGAGTCTGTGTCTGCATACGTGACTGTGTGTGCTCATGTGTGTGTGTGCCTGTGTATGTGTGCCTGTGTGTGCGCCTGTGTGTGCCTGAGTGTGTGTCTGCATATGTGACCATGCGTGCTCATGCATGTGTACATGTGCGTGGTTGTGTGTGTTCTTGTATGTGTGACTGTGTATGTGTGTGTGTGCCTGTGTGTGTTTGCTTGTGTGTGTGTGTGTGCCTTATTGTGTGTCTGTGTGTGTGTGAATGTCCTCTCAGGTAGTCACAAGGAGACCAGGCTTGGGGGGAAGTGAGTCATACGAGGAGAATGAATAAGCCAGGGAGACCGAGGGGAGCATGGTGGTCAGAGCGCAGACCCAGATGTAATTCCCCAGCTGTCCGAGTGCTGCATTTTGGGAGCCCATGTGTGCTCACACACTCCTCCCTCCTCCGTCCCAATCACCATGGTGTATGTGCTTATCAGAGATCTTCTGAAGGATAAATTCTCTTAGGACCAGATGGAAAAAGTCAGAATAGTTGAATGGTACACAATGGACTACTTACCTGGGGGTCCAGATCCCTGCCCCTTTCAAATCCTACCAGCCCAGCAGACCAAGGAGAAAGAATGTTGACCAGCCCCGTGTTCTGGCACTGGGGAAGATCAACTCAGTCAAGGCAGCACAATGCTGGGGAGAGCAACATGGAATCTCATGGAACAGCCAAGAGACTTCAAGGGCAAAGCCCAGTGAGGAATGTGGGGTGCCAGTCCAGGCAGTCCACAGCCAGGGATGACGGCATCTCATCTGGTCTCCATCATGGACACGATGCACAGAAGATGCCAGTGACTGCAGGACAGTGAGCACCATCCATGCGGAGAACATCTAAGCAGTAATTCCTAAGAGAATACTCACATTTTCTAAGATCATCTCTCTGAACCAGAAGTCGAGCTTAGAAACTGAACATCTCTAGGTCAAGTGTCTGCCCTAAGTCATTCAGCTATGGGTAGTGTGGTGGGTCATGGTCTTGACTGGAGGCTAAGGGCTACCTGCTGTAAGTAGGCAGCCCTTGTCGCAGCCTGCAGAGTCTTAGCTGGTACATGTGAGCAATTAGTGTGAATGCACAAATCAGCCTGCTACGCGAACCTGTCGTGATTCTCTGAGCCAGCAGGTGCATATACATAAACACAGCCATGTGCATTGGAATATACATTCCTCACAACAATATACACACACTCTATGCACCTGGTTCATCATGTACTATGCTCAGCTACCATCACCAACACGTAGCTCAGCACTGCACACAGCTACACTCCCACGGGTATGCGTGTGTGACTATAGACCATAGTCTCACACACACATACACAGGTGTCAGCCCACGCCTGAGACATCCACGCATATGCACAACAACACGAAAGCTTGTACCAAGAAGCATACGCCCACATGCAGAGGCTGACAAGTACAGGCACTCACACACACACAAACACACAGGCCCATGCGGGGCAGGCTGAGACTGCAGGAGGTTTCATTAGTTCGTGTATCTTTCGCCTCTCCCCACAGGTGGCTCTGCCTGGAAGACAGTCGGCTGAGAAGGCAACTTCTGGCCTTGTGGGCACAGGGAGCCCCAAGTTCAGTATTGATTTCTGCCTTTCATTCCGCATCAGGACGGGCTCATCAGAGTGAGCTGGTGCCGTCAGCAGGGGGCCCAGCATGCAGGAAGCCCACAGCCAGCAGGTTGCTGAGAGGAACAGACCTCCCTCCAGCTGGGGCAAGGAAGCCTTTGGACGTGAACTTGAGCTCAGTACCCCTTGTCAGGATCTTGACGAGCGTGAAGCCTAAAGATGACTGAGGCAGAGTCCTGCGGCAGTCATGGGCTGCCTCTGGACTCCCGCTTCCCAGCCTGAGTCCCACACCACCTTCCTGCTCACGTGATTACATGCGTGTCCTTGGGCTGCTCCCTCACCTCTGCACGCTCCCACCGCAGAAGCACAGTGGCCCTCAGAGTGCAGGACGACAGGGCAACACAGCAGAGAGACCCTGGTACCACTGACCCTCCCCGCCACCCCGGCCCCGGCTCCCTGTCCCCCGCTGTAAGTCTAAAATGTGGCTTGCACTTCCAAATGGAAGTTTTAAAAGTGAAAATCAAACCGCTCCAACAGAAAGCACAAATGTTCAATTACGAGATAAATGGAGCATTTAAGAACACATTACGTAACATGATTGGCTAATTGTGCGGGCGTTAAATATCCAGAAACGCCAGCGGACCTTTGGCTATGTAATGAGGCGTGGCTGCCTGAGACAGAAACAAAGTCAGGGGGCAACTCAGAGAATCTAGAAAAACAAAGCCCGACACTTGTCAACTCTGCCTGCAGGAAGGGAGACAAATCTCCACCCTGCCTCGCTGAGAGAAGCACCCTACCTCCTACCCCTTATGCCCACCTTGGCATCCTCCTCCCACAAGCTCCCTCCCAGACAGGGGCTCAGATGGAAGAGGCCCCAGCAAAAAGGCGGGTGCTGCTTCGGACAAAGACACAGCTGCACGCAGCTCGGCGTCACCCCCCATGGCAGGCCCTCCTTCCTCATTTGCTCCTCAGGCATCTGACGAACATCGATTAGGCATCTTTTGCATATGATGCCAGTTCCCAAAACGTCTGGAGGAAAGGCCAACGCTTGCTGTGTCTCAGCCCCTCAGCCTGCTGGCTCCGAGGATTTGCCGGACTGTGGTGTTTAGGTGCAAGCTGCAGGCTCAGACTGCCTCTGGGCCCCTCCGCTTCTGAAGGAGACTTTGCTTTCTCTGGCTGCAGGAAGGATGTTGGACTCAGTGCCCCTAGGGAGGTGGGACCGGGAGCCTGTGGCCTCTCAGAGACCAGCTGCCATAATGGTGATTGATATTGAACATGCACATCAGAAAGCCTGTGCGTGCCTGTGCATGTGTGTGTGTGCGTGTGTGTGTGTGCGTGCGTGCACACACCTCACCACCGCCTCCCTCCTTGCCTGGCCAGGATGGAGAAGACTGAGTTTGGTGGGCCACAGGAGAACAGAAGGTTCACCTGCCCCAATTCCAGATCCAGCTGCCTGGGTCCAATCCCAGCTCTCTCACTTTTCTAGCTCAGGGACCTGTGTGAGCCTCGGTTCCACATGTCTGTTGGACAGAGGTCACAGAGAGGACTAAGTGAGATCAGCTCCCCATCTGGCTCACAGGATGGGCTGTCCTCAATGAGTGTTCCCAATTGCTGCCATTACTGCTGCTGAGTTTATCCATTCTGGCCCACAGCTCCAGTGGAAACAAGAAAGCTGGGCTCTGCCCCGGACTGTGGGGTCCAGAGTCCTGTACCAGAAAGGCCACATCATAGTGGCTAAGACCCCGGGGCCCAGTCCCTTCAGGGTTGAAGCAGGAGGCCCCACCACCATTCAACTGGCCCTAAAAAATACCCCACAAGCCTGTCAGTCGCCGCCTCCCTGGGGCGCCTTTCCCTGCCTGTCCTCCCCCTTCACCAGCTTGGGCCCTGCCTCTGCCTACACCTCCGGCTGCAGCACGGCCCACGGAGAGGCTCTCCCCGAGAGGCAGCTACCAGCTCACACGTGCCAGGCCCACACGTGCCGGCTGGGGCTTTGAAGACTTCCTGGAAAGAAACAAATGGCTTGGTTTCATCAACAAACATAGATGTTCATTTGAAAGAAATGATTCCCACTTTACACCTTACTGTAATTTTCCAATTAATTGTGATTTAAATATGTTAATGTAGCTAACTAGGTTGAGCATCAGCTTAAAGACTTTCTGAATAATGAAGCAAGCACGCCTGGTACACACCAAAGGGAGGAAATTTTCTGTGGAAAACAGAGTGGAGACAGACACATCGTCCTGAGATGGGGCCGGCCCCAGCGGGGCGTCCAGGACCACACTGACAGCACAGGAGGGGTCTGAGGGGCAGGCATACCCCAGGGTCGGGCCTCAGACCACAGCTGGGTGCACTTCTGTTTCTTCTGCTGAGTCTCCTCTGCAGACAGCACCCACTGATCCTTTTATGATGCATCGGAGAAGCCCTGGGAGGGGCTCCTAATATCCCCCTTAGTAGCCTGCTGCAGTGGTCAAATTTATCCACATTCCTGTTTCAACTCACTGTACTTCTGCCTCTAGCTGCCCTGATCCCTGGGGGCACAGTGACTCTGCCAAGCCAGGAGGAGGGTGAGCCTTCTTCCCTGCATGGAGCTGGGCATTGGCAGAAAAATAAGGACATTGGGTCATCATGGGCCTGCACTGACCTGAGCCTTTGGGGGCCTGAACTCACTCTCCCCTCCTCCCCTCCTGCAGGAGAAACCCACACGTAGCCCAGCTACTGTCCCTGCCAGGGCATCCTCGGTAGCAGCCTCTAGTCCCTGGGGCCATGTCAGAACAATGGAGACGGAGTCAAACGCTGGCTTGCCCTCCCTGAATTCCCCGCAGCAAGGCCTGCATCCCCAGGCCTCTCCTGCCTGTCTCTATCACAGGGACTATAAAGATGTGGCCCCCAGGGCTACTGTAAAGATTAAACAGGGTCAGTACATGAATGCACACTGAGCCTGCAGAGACAGAGGACACTGCTAGAGCCCGGGGAGAGGGACAGGTGGACATCTCTGCACACATCAGAGAGCTCCTACCAGGTTGGCAGGTAGACCAAGCATCTCCATGCCAGGGTCTCCTGAACCTGGCTGTGAGTCCTCAGTGAACTACCTTGCATGGCTCTTATATTTGGTGGCTCAGATGGCTGTGACAGAGCTCACAGTTCTGGAGGCTGGAAGTCCACGGTCAAGATGTCTCTGGCTCCGGGTTTATTTCATGCTCAGTCTTCTACCCTCAACTTACAGACAGCTGTCTTCTTCTGCTCTTCACAGATCAGCTCCTTTCCTTCTCTGTGTCCTAATTTCTTCTTTTTATAAGGACATATGACATAAAGGCCCACCCTCATGACACAGTTTTAAGGGTCCTAGTTCCAAATATAATCACATTCCAAGGCACAAGGGTTAATGCATCAATATGAATTTGGGAAGCACAATTTGATGCATAACAGACCTAGTATTGGTCTCCGGACCAAATCTACTTTTTTGATTCATTAATTCATTTAGCCTACACCGTACCAGAGACCACCAAGGGGATTGGATACAACAGTGGATAAAACAGAAAAGGTCCTCTCCCGGGGGAGCTTATGTTTCAAATGGGGGGAGACAGATAATAAGTAAATAAACAGTGACACACTGAACATGTCAGCTGATATAGAGGACACCCCGCCTCACTGTGAAGGGACAGGGAGCCCCACCTTCCTGCAGAGCAGTGCAGATAGGTGCCCCGGCAGGGTCTCTAGGAGGCAGCTAGCACTTGGGCAGCAGATGGAGCTGGACAGACCCACCACTTGGAAGCCCAGTTCTGCCTGGTGCTGACAATTCTATAATGATGCTCTCCTGTTATCAGGCATTAATGGTTCATTTATCTGAATTTTATCTTCCAGTTATAAATTGGAGAGTTACTTTAGACTTTGCCAGTCACTGTGGATTTACGAAGGCAACTATGATAAATGTGCAGATTAACAGGGGAAATTTACTTACTTGGTCATTACATTCAGTGCTTGGCAGTCTTTTAGTGACCTAATTAAGTAAGGGGAGTAGAAAGAGTTCTGTTTGTCAATACAGAAGAAAGCATTTAGCCTCAATACACAGGAGGCAGATACGGAGCCATCGCGGCAGAGACGCAACCGCGGTGATAACAAAAGCACAACAGAAACTCTCCAACACTTCCCAGTGATGGGTCTAGGTCTCCTCTGTGCTGGGGGTGGAGGTAATGAATCAGAGATGTGGAAATACTTCCCAAACCCATACTGAGGCAGGGCTTCTGCCTCTCTGTAATTCCATGCCAGAAAACCTTGACATGACCTTGAAGGCTAGGTGAGGTCATGCATTTCATCCCGTGACCCTTGATCCAGCTCTGACCTTGCCTGCACCCTCACTTTATACAGCAAAGGAAACGGGCCACCGGCCGGGTGCCACCTACTCAGGGCTATTGAATCAGCAACCTTTGGCAGGACAGAGGTAGCACAGAATTATCATTTCCATTTTAAATAGGAGAAAAAGGCAGAGGTTTAGGAAGCCCAGGAGACTCACCTGATGCCACAAAGCCAACACATGATAAGAGGGGCTCGCAGGCCAGTTTGGGCCTCCCAGTTGGAGGCCTCATCACTCACAGCCTGGTGCACTGAGGTTGGTTCCTCATGTGGCTGGAAGCGAGAGCCAGACCCTGTTGAGCCCTGAGTGCCCCAGGTCTGCTGTCCCCAGAGGCTGGCCACGAGGGGTTGGGGTCCACTCTGAGTGTGAAGCTAACCTCATTCAGGCTTGAGTTTTATCCTCGCCTGACACCCCAGGACCTCCGTGGTCCCTGCAGCCTCAACACGGAGCAGAGCTCAGTGGCTGCTGAGTTGGTCCCTGCCTCATTGTGTCATGAGCTATTGAATCAGGTCAGTCTCTAGGTCATTCCCACGACCTAACATTTCATATTTTTGTACCTGTCACTTGATCCAGACAAAAGGCTCCTTACACACCAAATGCCATCCCTTTTATGGTGGCTTGGTACGCCATCTTGATGCAAACTGCTGGTGGGGGCCAGTTGGCATGGTAGGGCGAGTGGACTCCACCAGGAGCAGTTGGGCCACGTGGCTCCTTGAAGGGAACCTCTGACCCTCAGCTCCCCAGCTGAGTTGAATGTCCCTGATAGACACCCTGAGGCCTCAAAAGAGGTGGCCCCATGTGACCCCTGCTGTCTCACACATGCTCTGCTTTGGGACAACTTAAACACTTAGTTTGCTGCAGAGCAGTGGAACTTTCGTTCATCCAAGTCTCTTATTTTCACGTTTCAGTTCCTCAGATGTCTTCATTGCGTGCCCACCTGCTCTGAGACTTACTCCCCAGATCTTTGGCTTTCCTCTGTGGCTTGTATACAAGATGTAGAGTATCTGATCAGATCCCGACCTCTGTTCAGGCCTCTCTGGGGTGGAGTCTGGGGTCTCCTTTGGAGTCTGGGGTCTCCTTTGCCTCCAGAGTTTACTCCTGCCCTTCCCTACAGACCCCCAATGGGGGCTCCTCACAGGGTGCCCCTCACCTGCCCCTGTCCACAGCACTCGGTACTGGTGAATGAAGGCCATTGATTTGGTGAAATGACACCCTCATCCCATAACCTACCTGAGGCCTTTCCTTCCACATTTTCCTAGAAAGAACCAAAAAGCTCCAGGGGTCTCGAGGAAACCACGGTCACACTCACTATAGGCTCGTGAAACAGGCCTCAATTTACAAAAACAACCGATTCTATTACTCATCTCCCTCTTTCTCCACAGAGCAGAAGGCGCACGGGCTGAGGTCCCAGGGTCCCCTCTACAAGCGTGTTTGGATGTTTCCCACTTAGGTCAACATTGACAGTCATTGGAAGTGGCACATTTAAACACAAAAAGCACAGGGCATTAACAGATCCAGCCGCTCAGGGCTCTGCACCCTTTGCACGAAAAGCCCTTAAATAAATGTAACATGCCTAAATTGTGTAAATGCCAGGGCTCTCGAAGTCACTGGCTCCCACATGCCTTTGATGGGCCTTTTTCTGGCATATGTGTCTGACCACAGAGGACATGGGTAGCCGGGGAGGGGGCAGCGTCCTGGCACTTACATGGCCTCAATCCCAAGGAAGCCAAGAGTGAGGGGAAGCGAGCCCCAACTGCACTTATGTGAATCACACCTGCTAAAAGGCTGCGCTTGCACACTCAGCCTCATATCTGCCTGGGGGTTAAGTCAGCTGCGGCCACTGCACGTCTCGGCTGTCTTTCTCCAAGAAGCTACTTTGTCACCTTGCAGCCCCTTTGTGTGTGTGCCGCACACCCAGCAGCCCACTGATGTCTTCTGCACATGCCGGCCATTGTCACCCTTGAAGCACACCTGTGGGAGCTTTGCAGGATGCCAAAGTGAAGTCATCGCCAGGACCCATGACCGCTTCTCGGGCATCCTACCCAGGCTGCTGTGGAAGGCCTCACTTCACAAGACCACTCAGCAGGGCCAGAGTCTGCATAGTCCAGCATCATTCCTCAGAGGACAAGCGCATGTCTGGGAGACAATGGCCTATAGAGTCACCAGGCTCTCGACGTACACTTGTGCCTCCCTGGAGTGCTGGGTCCCCACGGTGTTCCTTCCTGGCCCAGCCACTGGGAGGATGGGCCTGCTGAGTGAGGCTTGATGCAGTAAGACGGGTTAATGGCCATTCTCAGGAAAGAGCTTCTAGCCTTGGTTTTGCAACCATCATCCCTAAGCCAAGAGTGACATCAGTGACTCAGAAGCCTGGGAACTCCCACAGGTAAAATACCATTCAATTCTACAGGATCACATAAGCCACCTGGGCATAAAGCAAACTTCATGGGGTATCCCCGGCTTTGAGAATATGTTCACTGTGTGGGTAGGAGAAGCTGCAGCTGGAAACCAGAACACGAGTCTCCCCTCCTCGTCACCATCCCCTGCTCCCAGGCACCTCCTTGTAGGCTACCTCCCACTAGAAGCCTGGCACTGATTTTTCAGAGGCCCAATCAGGGCTCTGGAGAGGACACAACCAGGGCAGTAGGGCCACTGTGAGTGCTTGTGTCACCACTCTGCTAGGGCTCTAGAGCCAGGAGATCTGAGGCCATCAGAGCCTGCCTGGGGTGCAACAGCATCCCCCCAAATCCTGTCTATTTGGATTATGGTCGTGACTGAATTTAAACATAAAAGACTTTCACCTGTGATCAGGTTCAGATGAGACCACACTGGGGCAGAGTGAGTCCCACATCCACTATGACTAGTCCCTATCTGAAGAGGGAATTGGACCCAGAGACATGAACTCACAGGGGGAGACACAGTCTGAGGAAGGAGGCAGAGCACGGAGCCAGAGAACACGGAGAATTGCTTGCAGTCCCCAGACGCGGGGAGGACAAGGAAGGTTCTCCCGGCAAGATTTTTGACTGGGCCAACCTTGCTTGACACCTTGATTTAGAACCTTTATTCTCCAGAAGCACAAGGGAAGAACTTTCTGTTGTTTCAAGACATATAGTTTGTGATATTTTGTTATAGCAGACACAGGAAACTACCCCAGAGGCCCTTGGCACTCTGCCCCTACCAGGCCCTGAGATTAGGACATTGTGCAGGAAATCATTATGGAGAGTTCTTTGCAAGGGTGTGCATGTGTGCGTGCGTGTGTGCACATGTGTGCATGCATGTGTTTGCGTGTGTGAGCGTGTGAGTGCCTGTACAGACCACAGGGATCACACAAAGGACCCCAAAAGACAGAAGGCCAGGCACACATCTTTCATCCACATGAAACCACCCCTGTCTTGCCCTGATGGGGAGGGCAGGCAAGGTCCTAGAGACGGGTGCCCACTGTCTGGAGTAGCTTTAACTCACACATTTGACATCAGGCAACTTGGCTGGAGACCTGTCCTCCAGATGGATCCATGGAAGTTCAATTCCCTAGACTATCTGCTGCTGGCACACTGGCGTCCACATAGGTAGGGGAGCTGTAGCCAGGTTTCTGGGGCCGAATGTCACTCATACTTATTTTGCAGAGGTAAAGTGGGCTGTCCTGGACCTGTGGCCCTGATTAGCATAATGGTCTTTGTCCAGAGGAGAGAGGGAGGGGACAGAAGAGAATAGATGCTTCTTTGCTCCTGGTACTGTCTGTTGCAAGGTCTTGGCCACTACTCCAAGAAGGCCAGGTGCTCCAGAAACCAGAGAGAGACTTCGACTCTGGAAGGGGAAGTTGCTTTGAGAGTACCCACCTCCTGCTACCATCTCCCAGGTAGTGAGTTCCCAGCCACTTGCGTGGAAGCTGCCAGGATCTGAAGCTGTCTTCAAGTTCTGGGCAAGCCAAGATCTGGGCATGCCCACTCTACTCCTTAGGAAGGTATTTCAGACAGTGATCACAAGGCCACCTTGCCAGCTACAAAGGGTACTTAAAGGTTGCCTTATCCAGCTAAGCACCCAGTTCAAGGACAAACCAGTTGACAGAGCATCCCTACCATCTGTCTCCGGGAGGGCAGGGAAAAGCCCCCAATCCAGGACCACTCACCAGGGCTCTGAGCATCACCTGATCCCAGGTCCCAGGTTAGGGCCCAGGCTCTCCCGTACAGTGCTCAGACACAGGCTCTGCCATCTAAACTGCAGTGTGGGTTTCATAAACATACGATGCTTTTTAAAATCTGGCCTGTGAGAGCACAGATTCAGAATCAAAAAGACCGAATTAAGACATGGCTGCAGAAACTCAAGGCTTAGCCCTTCCTTGCTGGAGACTGGGGACAACACTACTGCTGTCTACTGAGCCTCAGTGCCATGAAGGACAGAAAGTACTTTGAAACATGATGTCCCCTCCATTCTTTCCTGCCTCTGGGGCACAGCTCACCTGGGCAAACAGAAACCTCAGTGCTCAGCTTCTTTCCAGGGCCTGGGAGCCTGCACCTGCATTTTGCTCTTTGTGATGTCCTGTGACTACTGAGAAAGCCTCATTACTGGGATTTTTCACCCTGCAATCTCTCATCTCCTTTATTCATCTCCCAAGATTGTCAGCACCATGTTTGCTTAAACAGAGATTTAATAAAACGCAGTAGAGAGTAGTCTTCCTTCTGATGACTTTCCTCTGCCCGCTCTTAAATGCCAGAACAATCCTAACTCCCTGAGCAAGCTCTTACCAAAGTCAGGCATGCCTTGGGAATCCTTTGCTTTATTTTCTTTTGGGCCACAGACTTGTTCTAGGGGCCTGTTATAGACTGAATGTTTGTGTCTTCCCCAAATTCATATGTTGAAGCCTTGATCCCTAATGTGATGGTATTTGGAGATGGGACCTTTGGGAGGTAATTAGGGTTATATGAGGTCATGAGGGTGGGGTCCTGATCTAATGGGATTAGTGGCCTTACAGGAAGAGGCACCAGAGCACATGCCTTCAGTCTTGCTTGCTCTCATGAGCTTGCTCTCTCTCTCCCTCTCACTCTCCCTCTCTCTCTTCCTCCCTCTCCCTCTCCTAATGCTCAAAGAAGAGATTACAGAAGGACACAGTGAGAAGGCCTTGTAATGCACCTGCCCTCCCAACACCTTGATCTTAGATATTCTAGCCTTCAGAACTGTGAGAAATAAATGTCCATTGTTTTAAGTCTGTAGCATTTTTGGTGGCAAAGTAGGCTAACACAGGGCCCTTTCAGGATGTCTGTCACCCAGTAGACACAAACACTGTGCTTCATTCCACACATGTCAGGAGTGTCCTCTCCTTCTGAGAGCACTCAGAAATCTGGTCCAGCTTAGAATATTTTGGCAGTTGTGGCACTTATGCAGGTGTCTTTAGCTGTCACAAATCAGAGCACACCCACAGTGCTCACTTCTAAACCCCTCTGTGCTCCCAGGAGGTGCCACTCCATGGGCCAAAGCTCCAAGACACCTGCCTCCTGGCTGCAGGACCCTGCACACAGAGGCATCTTGGGCCCTCGGGCACTGCCAGCCAGGCCTGTTCCCTTCCAGTTATAGCAGCAGTCATGTGGAGGTGGGACATGTGCTCCTTGGGGAGGGCAGAACACATCAATGCATACAGCAGGCGCACCGTGCCCCTGGCACAAGCTGATGTACCAGCTGCAGCTCCAACAACTGTCATCTGACATTCTGCCATGCACACACACTGGAGCCAGGAGGTCCGGGCAGCCCTCTGCTCTCTTCCACCACGCCCAGACCCTGGGGCCCAGCCTCCAGCCAAACAGGTGTACGACAGCCTGTTGCAGATCCTCTGAGAAGACTGTGGGCTCCGGAGACGCCTCCGAGGGGAGAACAGATAAAAAGAACAAAGGCGGTGAGGCCTTGGGTTGATAAGCTCATTGATAACAGTTTAGGGCAAGCAAGCCTGCCTGGTGACGACAAATTGCTCCTAATGGCTTTTGCCACCTGCAGGCCCCAGTCAGAGAGAACAAATTGTCAGGCTGGTCCAAGGAAGCTAACATTCCCCTAAGCTGAGGCATCCCTGCCCAGTCCCTCCTACCCCCAGGGGCTGCCCTCAGAGGGACTTTATGTGGTGGGTGCAAATAACCCTGGACCCTGCAACCGGGCACAAAACCACAGTTATTGTGATTAGAACTATCAGGAATCACATGCCAAATGTCGGCCTGGCCCAGGCACACTAGATGCACCCAGGTAAGCCACCATCCATGGGGCCGATGCTACTTTTTACAACTCCATTTTGCATGTGCAGGAACTTTGACTTAGAAAGTTTACTGTCCACAGGGTTCCATCAAAATAGAGTGTGGAAGAGATGGATCAGAAACTGGAAACTGTCTGGGTTCAAACTTGAGCCCCAAGCCTTCTGAGGCTGGGCAATCTATCCTTGGAGTAGAGGGAGATCCTTGGGAGTGTTCTTTCTGCCAAGGTTCGGAACTGGGCCGTAGGCCAGAGAGAATTGTGCGTAAGCCAAGCCCTGTCTCCTTAAGGTCCCACCTGGTGAGTCCTTTGTGGAAAAAGACAAAGCCAAGCCAAGTGGGGCTCCATGAGCTGGGAGACTAGGACAGTGTCCACCGCAGATTCTCCTCTCTTATCTTCCTTTGGCCGGCTGGGGCCATCTGGCCGCTCCGTTTCTGGAGAAATTCAGAACAAAGTTTGTCCATGTACAAGATTCTCAGATGCACAGAAGCAAGTTCACGTTGGTAGCTTAACTGTCAGGGGAACAGTCAGAAGTTAGAGTGGTTCAGAGAAGGCACTTGTTTGTGGGCAGGTGGTGACAAGTGCCTGGGCAACTGGGAATCCATGCCCTCAGCCAGCAGGCACTGGAGGCAGCAGCCCCGGCAGTCACACCAGCAGAGTACTCTCCCCCGCCCTTGCTTCACTACAGTAGGACAGTGTGGTGTCAGACAGAGGGACCTAAAGCAACAGTGACTTTCTCACCTCTGGCTTGGACAGGGCTGAAGGTGGTGGTGATCAGTTGGCTAAGGCAATGTTTCCAGGGCCAGTCAAGTTTACCTGTTTAAAATAAATACATTTACTGAGAAATAGCACTATACTCACCATGGGTGACTATTTTAGGATCTTATGAATGAATCAGAACACAAATGAGGCCCCACCTCATCCCTAACCTAAGCACAGTGATCCATTTACTCAGCTGTGGCTTCCCATGGTGCTGCCCAGTAAGAGGCTCCGTCCGCACCTCTGTCCAGGGTGGATGCATAAACACACCCCACGGCTGCCACAACAGATGCTCAGAAAGGGTATAAGCAGTACTTACTTGTTCTCTCAAAGTCCAGCCGCCACAAAGCTGAAATGCATTTCCCTGGGCTGGGATCTCTGCAGGCCAGATGGTTTTCCCTCTGGATGCTCAGGAGAGTCCATCCTTGCCTTATCCACCTTCTGCCACTTCTGCTGGCTGCCACCAGTCTTTAGCTTGTTGCAACATCACTGCAGTGTCTGCCTCCCCGGTCATTTTACCACCTCCTCCTTTATCCACGTCAAATCTCTGTCTGCCTCCCAAACGAATATTTGCAATGACATGTAGGGCTCCCCCAGGCAACCTAGCTTCATCTCTCCATTTTGATATTCTTAATTTAATTATGTCTGCAAAGTCTTTGTTATATAGGGTAACATTCCTAGGCTCCAGGAATTAGACACCCATTCTATCACATTTAGTTGCAGTTGCACGTGAACCCCATGAGCCTATCTGATGTGCTGTCTTGGAGATTGCATTCTTCATGTCTTCCCAAATCCTCCTGGACCCATGAAGCCAGCAAGAACAGACACCACAGCTCTGGGTAGCAACCACATACCTGCCGCTGCCAGGACAAGGATTGTGTCTGAGTGCTAGAACAAGGGATGCTTACATTTTCCTCTTATCTCTTTTCTATGTTTTCCAAATGTTCACTTGGAAGGATGTTCCCTTTTTCTGTCTATTTGCTGTCTGATCACTGTGTATCCTGGCCCAGAGCAGGTGTCCTTTGCCTGTTGAATGAATGAACCTTGACAATGAGGTAGGGATGTAGTATTTAGAATGTGATGAGGACCTGTGAATGGCTCACCATGTGGTCCCAGGGCCATTGCACACTGACCTGCATGACCAGCCTTTTTTGGTCACTTCTAGAGGGGTTAGGTACTGCTCCCCAGTTTTCCTACTCCTGGGCCCCCTTTATGTGGGTGCTGAGGACCCACGCTGAGTCACCCCAGACCCCAGTCGTTAGGTCACACCATGACAGTGACATCATAGCTACATCCAGAGCAGTTGCTGCTGGTTGCAAGTGGGCTGTAACTCAGATCCTATCACTGTGTATAAAACTCACACTAGTGGGATGGTGGATGCTTTATTCTTCTTTTGCAGTAGAGATAATTGTGGCTTGGAGAATCAAATGACTTGCCCATGGCCACTCGGCTAATAAGGGTTAGGCTGGAATCTGTACCTGGAGCTGCATAATTTCCAAGCCTAGAGTTTTCCCAGTAAACCAGGGCAAGATAAACAGCCCGATCAAGCTGAACAGAGGGGGCTGTGAAACACATTTTTTAAGTTTTGTTTTCATTCCTTTTATTGGAAATGATCAAACACGTGGAAGGGAGAACAAACACAAACGCCACACATCCTATTCCAAAACGCACTAGCCGTGGACAGGGCTGCTCACTCTGGTTCGCTTTGCACCGTAGGGTGGAGGCTTTTCCAGATGTTGAGCTGGTAAGTTCCAGCCACGTCCTCAGGCTCCACCACGGGGCATGTCTGCTCATTCTGCTTCAAGTGCTTTAGGTTGACTTTCCAGTTTTTAAAATTTAATTTGCTGCTGATTCTTCAAAATAATGCCTGAGCAGCAATATTCTAGGCTCTGAGAATTCCTGGTGACAAAAAGGCAGCAGCGCCCACTTGCTACAGGGATGCAGGCATGGTGGTGGGGGCATCTCTGCAGGCACCCGCAGGCCTGGGCTGAAGTGAGGCCCTGGGCTCTGCTCACCATGGGCTGGTTCACAGGCCAGACCTTGCCATTTGGCATCATCACTGGTGCCCACGAGAGCAGTGAGTGGAGTGTCCCGCTTGCAGCATGTGCCAGGACAGGGCATCTGCCCAGCCGCCCTGGCGCAGCCAGGCTTCTGGATGGAAGCAGAATGTTTCCCTTTGATGTTCTTCACTTGCACCCTTTAAGAGCACTTAATTCACCCCGAAAGTGGAGTGGTTTATTTATGACCCCAGCCATCGTGTGTGGTGAGCAGTGCCAACTCACAGATGATTGTTCTTGGCATCATCAGTTTTTGGTGATGTTTGCTCAACAGCATTAAGCTGAAATATCATTTGAAGGGGATCACTGCCCATCGGGTACTTAATTACATACAAAATTAGATTTCCTTGAGGTTTCACCAAAAGCCCAGGGCACTGGGATAATTACTAAGAGAAAAGATAAAAATACAAGTTTATCCTCCAAATTGTCCCACCAAATAGCAATGAGCAGAAGCATAAAACACTGGCCCTGGAATGTCCATCCTTTCCAGAGTCCGAGCATTTGGGAACTGGCAGCTCCCTCGTCCCATGCCTGGCTAAAGAGCCATCCAGAGGATTCTTGCTTCCCCAGGGAGCTGACTGAGTGTCCCTCAGTGGCCGTGGGGCTCTGTGACTCTTCCCAGAGTACAGTGTGGTCTTTTGAGAGTCTCTGTGGGAGGCCATGATACCTCTCCAAAAAAATGTTTTAATGGGTAAAAAGACAGGGATTAAGCAGCAGCTTTATTTCTGGAATTTTGGAAGGGGGTGGACCTAGCTCTGCTTACTGGGTGACCTTGGTAAATCCTTCACCTCTCTGAGTCTCAGGCGCTTCAGTTCCTGGGATCACTGGGAAGATTCGATGCGATCATCTATGCAGAGCACTTGGCTCAGTCCCCAGCACACTCCAGGGGCACAAGGAATGAGAACAGTCATGACAACTGTTTCTGCAGGGTTTTACGAGGGGGACGCTTGTACCTCCACTCAGTCCGGGAGCCCCAGACTCAGTTTTCAATCTTCAGTGCAGTACCTAGGGTCTCTGCTTGTTCCATGCAAGGGAGGCTCGGTGCGGGCTGCCACCCACAGAGAAATTAGAGGAAGGTGAGATTTGGAAGAATTTTCCTGGCCTCGAGACCCCAATGAGCTCATCTGCTCCTGCCTGCAGCAGACTCCCTACTGGGGAAGCCCCCACTGAGCGGGACCACCACTCAGTGCTTTGATGAGGACTGATGGGACACTGGGTCAGCTCTCTCCACGACCTAATAGACACTGCCCTAGACAGAACCAGCCTTCTCCTGGGAAGGACTCAACCACCAACCCTGCCTGTGCTGGGTGGCTGCAGCTGACTTTTGGGGCACAAGGCTGGGTCCCCATAGTGCACATGTTCTGTGCCCTCGGCCAAGGCCAGATGAAGCCATACGCTGTTTTAGGGCCAATCTGGGTGAGCGAGGGACCATACAAACAGGCTACCTTGGGAAGGCTGGAGGCAAGATTCATTTAAACAGCTTCCACTGTCATCGGTGTCACCGAGCTGAAGCTTGTCTTGTTTACCGGATGAAGGTTTCACACTGTGTCAACATCCTGCCAGAATCCGGCATTAAAATGAGCAGTTAGTACAAGTCAGCCATAAACATGGCAGATCCGAGAGACGGGCAGAAGCCACTCTGAGATCCCTGGTGCAGCTTTTAAGCACTTGGCACGCTGCTCACTCAAACTGGAGAGGGGGCCGTGTGCATCATTTGGGCCCGAGTGCAATGCACTTGAAATAATTACTTTAATCAGCAAAAGTTAATTACTTTAAATCATAAATTAATGGCGGAGCATTTGGCAGAGCCAAATGTGTGTGGCGAGGCTGTCAGCTAAAAACCAGGTGAACCTGCGACCCTGCCCCGGTGCTGCCAGCAGGAGCTGGGGCCCACCTACTGTGCGCACCACTCTGCACTGCTAGGAAGGACTCTTTGTAACAGGAGAAGAGCCACCTTAAACTGTCACCTATAAAAAAGGGGGCCATAAACAAGCAGACCGCGGCTAAGCAGGTGCTGCTGGAGAAGCCGGCCCTTGACAATAATAAGATCTTAAAATGGCATCTGCCTTTATTTTATAGCACAATTGGAAAGATGGTTAAAAGTAATAAACCCAGCTGATATGTTTTATGAGTTGGTAGTTAACAGTGTTTACTGTGGATGAAGATTTTGGAGAAGATACTGTCACCCCCAAATGCACCCCTCCCGGCATCCAGCGATCAGGGCTGCAGGAAGGCAGGGAGGCCTCCGTGTGGGAGCAGCAGCCACCACCTGATCATCCCTTTCCTCCCCCTCTGGCCTTTCAAAGACCCTCAGAGTGGTACAGGGAGAAAAGAAGGAGTTCTTTCGAAGAAACTAGAAAGTCTTTATGAACATGTTCCCAGCCCGAGCTGCTGGAGCTCCCACAGGAGAGGCAGTAGCGCCTTCCAAAGTATGGAGAATTCTCAGATGGCTGCCAGGGCGTGAGGCTGGCCTGCCCAGCACCTCTTTGGTTGATAGAGGAGGGAAAGCGTTTTCTGGGAACAGGGTCCTGCAGGTGAGGCCCAGCAAAGTGCAGAACCTAGCAAGGGGTGGGAGGGAGCACGTCTCTGGGCTACGAAGGTGGCAGTAAGACCCACGAGGGTGCTCCCAGCATCCAGGCTCTTCCCAAGCACTGAACATGGAGAAGTCAGATGGAGCTCCTGCCCTCTGGACACTTGAGGTCTGGGGGGGAGCAGACGATGAAACACAGGAAATAAAGTGTCATCAGACAAGGTCAGGGTCACACATGCATGAATCTGGACTGACTTGGGAGGAGCGGCGGGGGAAGTATGACCACCTTGCTCTGTAACTGTAGCGACTGAGGATTGTCAGGACCACCCAGCTCGGTAACTGTAGTGTCTGCAGATGGTCAACAGTGGTAGGATTAAATATTCTCCGGGTACTAGGACTGAAGGAGTGACCTCAGAGGCCAAGCAGACTACGGTGATTCCCTCTCAGCTATTCGAAATAAAGCTAAAAGGCAAAGCATGAAACTGTCTTCTTGGGCTGCAATGAAAGCAGCTCTGACTCAAGGTCTTCCTCCTGCTAAGAGCAAAGCTCTGACTACGTGCAGGCCTGCTGCTCAGGGCTTCCAAGCACTCTACAGTCTGGCTGGATTCTGTGTGTCTGCCAATCTCTGCCCCGCATGCCTCGCCCACACAGATAGCTCGTGCCAGGTCCCCGTTGTTCCAGGGTGAGGCAGCCACTCAACCTTCCCAGGCTACAATGGGAAGTCCACCTGTAAGTGGCCAGGCTGCCCATGCTGGCAGGGATGGCTTCCAGGGAGCCTGTGGCAGGCTCTGAAGTGCTTGCTGCCACCAAGGGGACACCTGGTGACTTGGGCCTGGTCCTGGACCTTCATGGAGCAATGACAGGAGAAGGTTTCTCTTCTGGCTCTCTGTGGCTTTAACCAGGCCAGGCTCCCTAGCCTCAGGCCACCCCTTCACAAATGAGATTGGACAGAGGATCAGAGAAGTCTCACCAGCCCTCTAATTACAGGGAGAAACAGCCTTTCTTCATGCATTGACGTGGGCCTCAGGGCTTGCTCTGTTTTACAAGAACACACAGTGTGCCTTCTGCCAGCTGGTGGTCCCAAGCTCATGGCCTACATGGCCTCCATTACTCATCCCAGGTCTTGGGAAAGCCTGCCCCAGAGGCTGGCTCCTCCTCTGGGGTTTCCGCAGTCAACCAAACCCATCCTTCAAGACAGCAGCCTACTGCACCGTACTCGCCTCTTGCCTTAAGGAGACTGGGATTCTGGTTTGAATTTAGTAGTTCTATGCTACGTGACTTAGGACTAGCCATTGAACCATCAGCCTCACATCCTCATTTGCATGTTGGAAATAACAGTATGAACTTCCAGGCTTCCTGAAGCAATTTGACATAATAAGCACACTTCAAGAAACGGCAGGTGCTCCGTGGCTATCAGCTAGCCAAGACATTGAACACTGAGACTGTCTCTGGTCTTCCCTGCCCATTCCCACCCATTCCTTCTGAGAAGGAATTGACCTTCTCAGAACCCCATTATTCTTGCCTGTACCATGGCCCACACAGTAGCATAGCCCACACAATGGCACCCACACCCCCTCTCTGGTTACTTGGCTCATCTGGGCTGGACATGCTCAGATAGCAGGGGGTTCCCTGGCCTGACCCCTGTTGCAATCTGCCCTACAAGTTGAACAGAGAACAGAGGTACTTAGGGGCTGGAGCCAGTGGAAAGCCATGCTGGCAGAGTAAATTTAGAGCAGCGGTTCTCAACCCGTGGGTCGCAACCAATAAAAACACATCCTGCATATCAGATATTTACATTACGATTTATAACAGCAGCAAAATTACAGTTATGAAGTAGCAATGAAAATAATTTTATGGTTGGGGGTCACCACAACATGAGGAACTGTATTAAAGGGTTGCGGCATTAGGAAGGTTGAGAATCACTGATTTAGACACTGGATGGGGCTTATGACAGGCTCTCCAAGTGTGCTGGCCTTTAGGATCAGCCAGAAGGTGAGGCATTCCTGCCCTGCATTATCTTCAATGTATAAAAATAATGTCTGCACAGTCTTTGCCTTGAGAAATCATAGCCTGCTGGAGATAAAGCATGGCTCTTGTGTTGGTTGAGCATGAGGGCAGTGTGCTGGTTGGGGGAGCTCTGGGGCCCTGTCACCCAGCCTGGCACAAGGGGGCTCAGGACCCACAGTGAGGGCTTCCCTAGATGTGAGCCATAATCATATTTAGCAAGAAGCATCTACCAAATAAAAAATAACATTGCAGAAAATAAGAAACATTTTTCCTGTGCCATTAATGTCAGGGGCCTGAGTTCTTGAGTACCTGGGATATTGCAACTGTTCAGAATCTCATTCTGTTTCTATCAGTCACGGGGTTTAGGCAGAACCATCGTTAGCCAACCTCATCTTCAAAATACTCTGGGTCAGATTTAGTCTTTGGTCCCACAAGGGGAATTTTCACTTTCATCAAAGTTTGTCAACAGCTCACAGGTCCATTCTCACACTGCAGGGTTTCAAGTAAATTTGGCTTGGAATGAGACCCCCATCTTCTTCATTTTTTTTTTTTTTTGGTCATGATAAAACCCTAACCCAGCAATGTCTAATAGAACTTTCTGCAATGATGGAAATGGTCTATGTCTGAGCTTTCCGGTATGGTAGTCACTAACTGTGTGAAACATGGCTTCTGTGACCAATAAATTGGATTTTTATAACTTTATTTAGTTTTCATTGATTTAAATGTGTAGAGACACATGTGGTTAGTGGGTATTGTTTTGGACATCACAGTGCTTATCAATGCCACCAGAATCCACCTTAGGACTGTGTTTATATTTCTAACTCCTAAGGAAGGATTTCAGGAAGTAAAGGTTGCAAATAAAGTGAGTCTCCATCTAACTGGGGGGGTCATCATCTTAGGTGAATTTCTGCAAGAAAATGTACTTGAACTCGCCACTTCATTCAGAGTTTTGGATGGCCCAAGAGTGGGCGACTGATACCTGGAGAAGACGTCTGTAACTCCCACATATGAGCTTACCTAGTCCATCAGTTGGAGAAATGAGACTCATCCTGGGCATCTCTGATGGGTACTCAGGACCAAGACACAGATACTAAGATTTCTTCAAGTGAAAAGTAACAAACATAACCAAGTTTATACCAAATTAAATGCATGAAGACTATTTTGTGGTTTTAAAGAAAGTCAGAGAAAATGAAATGTGAATTTTACATATAAAAAAGCCAACCTTTGCAATCCCACAAAGTCATCTCACTACGAATGCATGGTTCCCAGTGGCACCCAGCCTTCCAAGGCACCATTTATTTTTCTCCCACTGAAAATCTCACAATATCTCTGAATGAATAAATGACAGGGGAGGTAGCAACAGTCCTACCACCATTTTTTCCTCCCAGCTGGGCGAGCTCTGGCACAGAAATAGAAGCAAAACATCTCACTACCTTCTGTAGTAAATTGCAGAGAAGTTGGGTGGGAAAATGCACCTGTGGCCTGATGGCCCAGTAATGAGAGCAGGATGTTAGGGGTCTTTGGTGGGAGTATATTGGAAAGATCAACCAATTAGCTCCCCTCTTCTGGGTGGTGGTCCAAGGCCCTTAATCTAAAGCCCCCTGACCCTGGGGGGCCTGGAGAGCAGGTGGCAAACTGCAGGTGGCTTCATACAGTCTTACCCCTTGCTGGGAAAGACCAACCCGAAACCATATCAGAGCACAAGGCTGACCAAGAGGAGGGCATCCATGGTGAGCCCAGGGCCATGGCCATTACCATAGATGCAGGTGTAAGATCCCAGCAGAAAAACCCAGAAAGAAGTGCAACCAGATCAATCCCACACAACCTACCAGTCCTGCCTTGCACCAAACTTTAATCTTTTCCCCCAGGCTTCTACTCAAGGAGCATTATTTGATTATTTATTTATTTTTTACTATTAATATTCTGCTCTCGATGTGCCACAAAGCAACTTCATGCAAAGAGAGAATGGACTTACCAGGAGGGCTCATTTGTCTTCAGCACCTGGGCTGTTTTAAATTAGAGAGCACCCAGCAAAGGGAGCCAGTGCTATTTTAATCACTCCAATGTGTCCAGTGCGGGAGATGAACTCAAAAGGTGAATATTAAAAGTAGTTGTGGAATTCAGTCATTTCACGAATGAGCACATAATAGCCAAAGGCAAAACCGGAAGGCAACTTCACTTCCAATCAGTGTTCCCATTTTATTGAAACCAGATTGGAATTCCTGGAAGGAAGCCTACAGATCACATCTTTAATACTCATTTTCATAGACTCCAGTAAAACTGTCAGGGCGCATCAGTTGAGGAAGAAGGGTTTCCTGCATAATTCACAGATGTGCCTCCCCGTGGCCCATTATTTAGGCCTAAAACAGAAATATGTTTTTGATCAGGCCCAGAGACTTCCTCTCACCTGCCCAGGTTTTGCTTAGCTTTAATCTGGCGATTAATACCGGCCTTTGCACACTGTGCTGACCTTGTACGCTGGGGACATTAATCCCCATACACGCGGCAGAGAGGCTGGATAGCTCACCACCAACTGGGCTTCTCAGGGGACATGGCTCTGAGAGCCTGTGACTAACAAAACAGAAACCTCCCCTGCGCTGCTGTCTCCCAGGGACAGTGAGACATCACCGGGGCACAGGGCTTCTCCAGGAATTCTGTGCACTTGGCTGGCCACTGCACAAAGCCACATGTCCTCAGCTCCTGCAGTGCGAAGAGACACACACGCTGGCGTGTGGTCAGGTGAGACCTCAGAGGTGTTGGGTTTTCACCCAGCCTTCCTTCTATCCTCAGGAGCAGCTCAGAATGAGCAAGAATTTATACCCCCTTTTTTCATTCCCAGAAAGTCCCATCTGGCTCTGAGCTGGGCCCTGCAAAGTCCGCCCTTTGCAAACCCTTGGGGGAGTGAGCACCTCGCCCTGTCTGCCCCACTGAGCTTCTTCCTTTGCACCTTAGATTCTGGCATTTTAAGCAACTAGGCGTGAGGGGCAGGGAGGCATATTCCAGGACAACCTCTGGGCTCGTGGGCTGACACTGCAGGTGACAAGGGTCCCCGGGTGCTGCCCCTGCTCTCCGGCTACCTGTCCCACTACCCTCCTTTTTGAGCGGTCTGGACTGTTTAGCTGATGATTTGCTCAACTGAAAGATTTTGGCTTCCAGAGAGCAGAGGATTTTGCACTGTTCAAAAACCATGGCTTGTGAACCACATTTATTTTTTTAAGATGGGAGACTCCAAATTAAATGAAAATGCATCTGACAGAATGAAGCCAAGGAGGTAATTACAGAGAGCCTGGGTGTCTCTTGCCAAGACAGTTCCACAGAACAGTGAGGGCAGGTTTCACATGTGCCGGCCTCCCAGCCCTCCAGCAACGCAGCCACATACCCTCAGGCAAGTTCCTGGTCTTCTGTGCCTCAGTTTATTGATCTGTAAAATGGGAACAATCATACAGCCACCTCCCATGCTGCTGGTGAGAGTGAAAGGAGATGGCGTTGCAGGAAGAAAGGGCTTATGAAGAAAGGGCTGTTCTCACTGTCACATGACAGCCTTCTTGGAGAATTTTCTCTGGGCCTCCCTCCCAAACACCCATGGCTGACCCATGGGGCAGAGGATGGGCTGGGCAGGTAGAGGAAAACCATCACACTTAGCTCCTTCCATGTAGTAGCCAATGAGAAACCACCATAGCCACTGTCACTGGAGGTAAAAGAGAGACCAAAAGCAAAGAGGCTACCATATTTTACCTGCAATGCTGGTGGGGGATTTGGTATGAGGTCAGAGATCAGGGTCGGGGTCTTGACCCTGCCTTTGAGGATCAAGTTTGTCATCTGTAGGCCAGACGCAGTGGCTCACACCTGTAATCTCAGCATTCTGGGAGGCTGAAGCAGGTGGATCACCTGAACTCACAAGTTTGAGACCAGCCTGAGCCAGATTGAGACCTCAGCTCTAAAAATAGCTGGGTTTTATGTAGTCCCAGCTACTTGGGAGGCTAAGGCAAGAGAATCACTTGAGCCCAAGAGTTTGCAGTTACTGTGAGCTGTGATAGCATAGCACTCTACCCAGGGCAACATAGTAATACCCTGTCTCAAAAAAAAAAAAAAATGTCATATGTAAGATGGATTTTACCATGACTGCTCCCCACATGAACGCCATAATCCCCATGGGAATCTGGACATGTGTGCTGAGCCCCAAGTTTCCCTGGGGGCAGGGAGAGGCAGAGAGGCCAGTGCAAGCCATGCTGGGAGGGTCCAGGTTCCCCTCCTCACCTTCACAGAGGGTGAAGTTTCTACTACCACCGGGACACTTCAGTTGCCCGAGGCGTCTAAGCAAAAATTCACTGTCTGATTCTTTGTCCAGTGAAGAAGGCTGATGGAGTTTGAATTATCCCATACCTCTTTTTTTTTTTTTTTTTTTTTTTTTACACCAGACCCTTCATAATCGGAATCCAATCAGCAAGATAGAACATTTTGAGTAAAAAAAGAGAGACACTGTAATTCAGGAAGTTGATTACAAAAGGGTGGAAGACCTGTGAGGCTCAATAGGCATCTCAGAGATTAGCACCCACTTTTGATGCTTTCTCTAATTCCAGAGAGGGCCACAGAGAGGGAAAATATATATATATATTTTTTTATTGTTGGGGATTCATTGAGGGTACAAGAAACCATATTACACTGGTTGCATTTGTTAGGAAAAGACCCTCTTACAATCGTGTTTTGCCCCCAAAAGGTGTGGCACACACCAAGACCCCAAGACCCCACCCCCCTTACTCCTTCCCTCTCTCTGCTCTTCCTTTCCCCACCCCTCCCT